>CEMJ01393691.1:6579-18688 GCA_900068955.1 Clitocybe nebularis | reverse complement strand
CCGTCTTATTTTGGTGCCCACATCCTGCCTTCAACTTTTGTTATCAAAAGAACTATGTCACTAGTTTCAACCCACGTATGACTCCTATCATGTCAAGTATCTTCTAAAGGCTAACTCTCAACACCGATAAGTTCGATCTGGGACCCCACATTTTTCAAAAGCATCGTCATTTACAAGGGTTATCCTAGGCTCCAGGCACTCACCATAACCCCTCGCCGAAATGTAACCATCAGTGCAAGTCGTTCCGCTACCCCAAATAGACTGCAGATTATAAGCGCCTGGAACACATGTCTACATCACGAAACTTCCCAAAACATAGGGTAAGGATTTTTCCTTAATTTTTCAGCCCCAAGACCCTCTTAAGTTCTGTTGTAGATCCGGCAGCAGCTGGAAGTTCCGGTGGACGTTGGGTTGACAGATGCGCCAAGTGCATAGTGAGTAAAAGTCATGCTTAAAAGTTCATCGAGTCACATTCGGCCGGATCCTGCTAAATCAGCTAGAAGGGGGTTAGCGTTAAACAACCCGAAGCCATTTGGAACCAGCCTTCCTAGCCCCACAGAACAAGTGATCGATCGACCAATCACAAAGGACAATGTCATTATCAGGACAGCGGTATCATGGCCCAGCCTCACAACTCCACCGCCTACCACTACATGATTCCGGGACTGCCGCGCTTTCGTCCTAACAACACTCCAACGGACTCATGGTCACCATTTCTGGGCGACTATATCCATATTTGTGATTCATAAAGCCAACATGAAAACTCTTCTTTTTGTAAGCAGTAACGAGGGGGCGGAAACAACTGAAAGTGTCGCATTTTCATGCTTTCCGCTGCGGTTAACATTTTCCCGGTGTAAAGGTTTTTCAGTCTTGATCCAACGATGTGTTCCCCAGTTGATACAGATTAATTGAAATGGCTACTCGGTGTCTGTCCGCCCAGAACGCATGCTGCTGTTGGTTCTGATACATGTTAGTTCTAAAGCTCCTAGGAGGAAGCTTATTGTCTTTTCGTGTTTCTTATTTCACAATGTAGTACGTTACGCCCAGTAATTCCCTCTTCCGTACCCTGTGGCTATTGATACTCAGACCCCATGGGGAGGCTGCGATATATCTGGACTGCACGAAATGCATATAAATTACGCTTAGTTGGAGGAAACCTCCATCTTCATTTGCTCGAAGAAAAGACTCAAAGCTTCATATCAAAGTCGTAACAAAGACAATGTCAGTTGAGACATTGTTCTATTTGCTACGACTGCACCTAACTATACCCAAGGCAGCTCCAGAAATGAAATCCATCCTTCCCATATTTGCTCTTGCCTTGCTCGCTATGACCAGCACTGGACTTGCAGCGCCCGCAGAATCCACCGACAAGGCTTCCGCGAGTACGCAAATCAAGAACGCGACGTGTGTCTGGATACTGTTGCGTGGATGGATGTATCGTCGACACGAACCTACCCGGGACGCCTCGTTGTGAAGCCGTACCGTCTTGTCCCCCAATCAAACCGATAGACTGCATGTGTAGAGTTTGCTGTATAAACGGACAGCTTGTGGACACGAATCCCCCGGGTCCATTCCACTGTAAGGCTATCCCGGATTGTCCGGGACACTGAAGAGGGTCTTTTGGTAAGCCATTTCTTTTGCGCACACCTATTTGGTCGTAGAGATTTATTCTGGCCAAAGAGGTTCGAAGGAGGACGCGATTAGCTAGTTGTTATGTGACGACGTTTGACTCAAGGGTGAAAGTTGGATAGGACTTCTTATATAGCGGTTGCGTTCGGAAGTATTGAGGGATTGAAGTTTCGCATGCTTATGGGACCTAGGTTGGTCCGTAAGATTTGTCAGATTTCTGACGATTTGAATGAATCTGGTGCTTGTCCTTGGGGATGGTATATCGGTGTTGGGAGATGTTATCGTGACAGATGAACTCATTGTCAAATTATCCAAAAGAAATTAGACGCACCGCTGTGGTCGAGAACGAGTTTGAGGTTCGGATGTGTACCGATAGGGATATTCACGCGCTTTGTGGGCAACCGAGCTTCAGAATCGTTGTTGTTGGGTTTCTAAACCCTATAGTTTCAGACCAGAAATTGTCAAACTTAGGAGGACCGTGCACTTGCTTACGTAATGTATTACGTGACCACTTGGACCCTGAAATGTATTTTCTCAACGTTAACGTTATCTTCACCTCGCATTTGACTGATCAGTGGTTTAAGACATGCCTTGGCCTGAAACCACCACTTTACAGTTCAATCTCGTTAACAAGTTCACTACCGATGAGTGCGAATATTATGGCCCATATAACGCCCTCCTCAACGAGCTCTTCCCCGCTTCGGAGTACTACCAAGTTGCGCCCCGACTCAAACAAGTTGCCGGCTCTATCAATCCCATTTTAGTATACTTCATCACGAGGCGAAAAGTCCCGGTTCTGTTTATCGAGATCAAATCATTCTGCATACGATTCAGACTCTTCGCGCAAGGCGACGGACGACCACATGCGTGAGAGGGTTCTCGATTTCACTACAGGAGGTATCCCCACTCCCAAGCTCTATGGTATAAGCACTTTAGGCACCCGATTCTGTGTCTACGATTACAACCCTGCGAACTGCCTTGTCAACCCGTGGCGTATCACCCCCTATCACCACCTCGTCGCTGATACCGCGCCCAAGGAAAATTGGAGTCTCGATTTATTGGAACCGCAGGGTGAGGCTAGGTTGAAAGAAGTTGTTCAACATATCAAAGAGATGTTCGCCAACATCCCGGTAATTGTAAGTCTTTTGTTCTCTCCTCTGGGCTTGAGATGTCTTGACACTGCGAGCACAGAATGTCTGGGTAAAAGATCACCCTAAAAGTTCTTTAGATGTCAACTGGAAGGTCTGGTAGGGTTTAAACAGTCATATACACCAACACTTGCCCACTACGTCTGGAACCAGAACGATATGCATACATCAAATCCGAGCGACTGTCATCAGAGATTGGCCTTTTCATATCCGTATCGAGCCTTGCGGTCCTAAAGAAACAAGGGCCGGACTTGGCTTGGTATGCCGTGGTCGCTTGCACCACATTTTAAGTATGATCTTCCCTGCATCTTGTGCTGAGGAACCGTGGAGAGGTCTCCGATGATGGGGCGTAGGTGTTCATTCGACGTCACTTCAAGTTTGTCAATATCGTTACAGTAAATGTACATATACCCATATTGAAACTACCAACGATCCCGAGGGATTGGCAAAATGAGGCTGTTGTTGAGAGATCTTAAAGCGTCAAGCTCCATTCCTGTCGAGTATTGAACTAGGTGTCATATTCAGCCCTCGGGCGAACTACCAAAACCTGTGAATATTTTACAACCATCGGTCACCACACCCCCTGGCCCTCGCGGTATCCGGAAAGTCGGATGTGGTTCAGAGGCAGTAGGAATAATAAAGATCAAAGGCGTCGCAAAATTATTGGGAGGAAGTATTCAAAATTAGCTATAGCGTGGGTCCTTTCAACTCCGTAAGTCGCACCACCTATTAGATTCGGTGGAGGTGTTCAAGGGGCAGCTGTGTACTATTCGGCTTTCCTGCCCAAGGACGATGTGTCTGGCGATGACAAGATTAAAGGGCCCATCAATGATTCTCTTTCAAGTCGGGCTCGTCATGGAGTCAAATTGTGGAACTCGATCTGGTGGATTCACTTGTTGATCTCATCTGACGCTGTTCCTACTTGTGCACCACGGATAGCAAACAGTTTTAATGTATGAAGAAACGATGATGGAGGAAGGAAGGCCTAGTGCTTACATCGTCGGAAGAAACCCTTCCCATCCTAGTACAAGGTTACGGATTAACCGAAGAGGGCAAGTGAACACGAGCCGTAAGAACCTGTAAGAACACGTCGCATTTGCCGAAGTCAGCGGTCATGAGGTTGATACCGAGTCCGGGGTACAATAATCTGGTTCCTGCTATTGAGCCCTTTTAGGCTCTTTTTCGCCGACCGATAATAGTGCGGTGGATGTCAGTGTCAGAATAGTTTGTATATGTTTACTTTTGTTGGTGTTGTCGGTCAATTGAGTGTCCGGGCCTGTGTTTGTTTTCACTTACAAGTTGACTATGCAATACAACTGACAGGATGCATATGCTCCCAATGCTAATGAACTCGGAATCTCCATTTTTACAGCGGCCCACTCTAACAGTGAATGATAATTCCACCAACCGAAAACCCGACTCAATTAAAAGCTTCCGAGGGCGATCTTTGCGTAAAGAGAGACGGGAATTGGTGAAGACAAGGCACATTACAGAAGCTAAGGGTCTGTATAGGTCCGTTGAATATTACTGCTGATATTAATGAGTCTCTTATCTGATGGCATTCAGAAATGCTAGGTTTTCAATTGGCTTTCCATTTTCATATTCGCAAATCTCCTCTCCCGCCCCTGAACTGATTAACGCCGAGCAGGTCCCGAGCTGCCAGCTTTGTCCTGCCGTGGAATTTTCCACCGCTTACCTCTGTATATGTCCGTCTGATAAGGGGTTTCCCTTGTATAAAATCTATCGATGAAACAAGAAGCCCGTACCACTTTTGCTTTCATGGACGCCGCAACAACAACTGCCACTCTCAACTTTTTCGACGAACGACGCCCTGAAGTTGATTACCGTTGGACAGAATTGAATCAATCAGAACGACCATCGAATCTCTCACCACCAGATCCTCATGATGTGATCGTCCATGATCTCAGGCAACTTTCTACCCCCCAACGAGAAGAGATGGGGTTCACCTTGGAGACGGCGGGATTCGAGGTTGTGCAGGGATGGGGGGCTGGTGGAGAGATCGCGGCTGGCTGGGTTGAAGGATTGTGGGCCGACGAAAATTGGATCACGAGAGAATACTATCCTTACGTGAAGAGGTCGGTGTAGCTGTCTGTCTTCATTCAGTTATGTTGATCTTCTCAACAGAATGTTGACCGAGAAGTTTGGGGCCGATAGAGTGGCAATATTTGACCATACAATTCGCAAAAGGACCAACAAAGATATTTCCAAGGATAGCAACGTGCAGGTACCCCCAGCTGAGGTTAAATATATTTCCTTTTCTATTCCTTGAATCTGTGTGACTAATTCATTTGTTGACAGCAAGCTCACATTGATCAGACATATTGGGCAGCTATAGAGCGGGTCCGCATGCATCTCGGAGACGGCGCTGCCCAAAGCGTCCTCGACGGCAAGTCTATTGCTCGAATATGCAATGTTTGGAGACCGTTGGTTGGACCCGTATACGATCGCCCTCTCGCAATGGCGGATCACCGGTCGTTGGACGAGCAGCGGGACTTCCGAGAGACGTTGCCTGCTCCGCCAGGCTGCAGGACAGGCGAAAGCCAAATGGTTCGCTATCACCCGGAACAACGGTGGTATTATCTCTCCAAAATGATGCCTGATGAATGTTTGCTCTTGAAGTGCTTCGACAGCAAGACTGGCGTGAGGGCCCCTCACTCAGTGAGTCTTATTTGACCCTTAAAAGTGTTATAATAAACGATGGGCAGGCATTTGTCGATCCTTCTACACCTACTGATGCCGAGCCGCGTTGGAGCATTGAGGTTCGTACGGTGTCATTGGTAAATATTGATTGACATATGATAATAACTTGTGTCTTGCCGTGATAAATGTGATATGTTGGTACGGCTCGTGGTTGATAATTGTCGCATAACAGTCTGAGCCTCCAATTGACGCCATTGTATTGAGGATCTGCAAAGCGTGGAGTATGCCGTAGTTACAAGATATGAGGCACAGATGCTCCAAGAAAGCACTCAAATCTGTCTCGTGAGGTGTAATTTATCTTACCTTATTACAAGGCAGGTTACATGATATATGCTAACAGTTTTTCGATAGTTTATAGGGGATCACGTCAAAGTGGAGTACGAAGCATACAGTTATGGTAATCCCCTTATCTTTTGACCAACTCTCATGCCAGCTGATGTCTGCATACAGGCTAGTTCTTATCTGGGATGTTGTCATTGTCGGACTTGTACAAGTGGCGTCTTGACGAACTCTATATCGCAGACAATAGGGTCGGTGAGGAAATGATATTCTACCTAACCTCCAATGTAGTTTGACCAATAAAATATCCTCCGAACTCTCGAGTTGGGACAAACTTCAACGGATATTTAGGAAGTGGCACAAGAAACTCAGAAGGATATTCGTGTCCTGTACTATATCCAAATGATTGAGGGATATCTCGCCTGGGAATTTATGCAAATTTATAACGCTATCATTTTTCTGAAAGAAGTTCCCTGACTTCCCCTTTGACACGGTAGCTGATACTGATGCGAGTTTGAATACGCGATAGACAGATTTCTAGAAAACGAGGAACATAGAGACCTGAGAATCCTCGGGCGAGTTCATATGCTTCAATATTGTCTTGATCTTGGAACCCAATTATCAAGGGCGTTCGATTTATTGTTTGCAGAGAAAAGGACATGGATCCCTCACCGCGGCTGGAGGAAGCAAAACAGACCGCTCTCGGGTGGGCGGGCGCATCTGGTTATGGTGCTTTGGAGGAGCGTTTGACAAATTTAATGAGGCTTAACTTGGAATAATGCTCGTACATGTATTCTGACCTGAGTGGTGCGTTTTGACTGACGCATAATGGAGTCACCCTGATAACATTCAGCCTATCATCACCTCGGCAGAGTTGAGGACGTAAGATGTAGCCGGATATGAATCTAAAGATGGAATACAATCAGGGTCCTAGGGGGGATGCTCGCTTAGCTAGAGTTTGATGAGGCATGAGATCGTGGCGCGTCGAGATATCAACCAACTTATAAACCGAATGATAGTCTTTTGAAAGCCATATCTTGAAACGTCCCATCGACAACTCATACAATGTTTGCTTTGAAAACTGCCATCGTCCTAGCAATGCTAAGCGCTTTAGATGGCGTCATGGCAGGTGCAGGTATTTGAATAATTTTAACCCCTCCCTGCTGTACTCTGATGTATTGCGGTCAACAGGCGCATGGGCTTATGCCTGCGTCAGTCTTCAAGAGACGCCTTGGAAATCCTTCGAGGTCAATTTTAACCCCTACAACAGTGAAAACCATTGTATGATTCACACCGGCAATCCGGTAAATATCACCGTCACCTCATCCGGCGTTTCATGTGGCTATGTTGGCTTCGTCGAGTCCAAGTCCAGTTCGACTGGTGGCGATTTATGCGCGACCGACCCTAGCAAGTGGTTCCTCTCGTACAAGGCAGAGACCCAAGGGGGCGAAAAATCTGGCACCATGGAAAGTTTCTGGAACATGGGTATCTTTCAGGAGAATGAGATTCACCTCGGCACATACCCCCCAGGTTCGGAGGTTTGTGGCTCAGAGGAGCTGTGCAGTTCGACTGTTTTCAGGTGGGGCCCGGACGCTACGGATTATGCTTATGTGAGTTGTGTGGCGTGTGGAGTGTAATTGTCGACTGACACATGTTGGTACCACTCTCAGTTCATCTTCCAGCCTGATTACTCGGCCTCAACCGATTCTCAATTTGATGGTCAGTTTGCCGTGCAGCAGGGTTGAGGTCGGAGGGAACGGTGTCATTAAGAATGTTTCATGAATATTTCTTTAATACCATGGTTGCGGAAGGGCGTGCAGAGCATGTTATGTCCAATGTCCGATGTTTTGAAATTTAGTCCAAATTTAGTCAGACTATCAGGGTACCTACCAGACGGTGCTGGTAGGACTTAACTTCCAAAATAACAGTTGCAACTGCACAGGAATTGAGGAAGAACTTGTGCTTTTGCGCCACTTCTGCAATCGCAAATATACTAGGAAGATAGCTTGAAATGTCAAGCCGATATTTTACACATAAAAAACATCTGCACAAGTGACAAATTAGTTGAAACCGAGTCGGAGATCCCCGCGTGAGTAATAGATTAAACAACCAAAAATCCAACTTCAAGACTTCTGACCTTGCCTCTCTGAAATCGGAACACATTGCGTATGGGTAATAGTGGGAACCATGAAGAAATAAACCGATTACCACCGCCACAACCTGGCACGAATCGCTAGTATGTTTGTGTCTACTAAAAGCACGTGAGGCCCCTAGCGAATAAGAAACCATAGCACGTGCACCTCTTTTTCTCACTGACTTCTTTCTTCGCATCCACGGTCTGTTCCACTCAAAATGGGGCTCCTCGTTCCCTTAAGTGCACTGTGCCTCTCATCGCTTGTTTTATTTCTGCCATCCACCTGTCAGCCTGGAACTGATGCTGGTCTAGGTTGACGAGACTCAGTAGATCTTGCTATATCTCATCGATAACCAGAATGTGACAGGCTAAATGCTACGGAATCGACCTGCTTCTCACGGATCTCAGTACGTCTTCCGGATTCAAAAAGCACTGCTCCAGCCCTAACTATAGCTTGTGTTTGGCAGTGTCCGAAGAAGTGAGAACTCCCCCTGCCATTAAGACTATTGGGGTTCCCTTATCAGTATCTGATCGGAAATTCCTTAGTGTCACTGTCAATCTGTATATTACGTCTATGAGGGCTTTTTTATGCTGTTCAAACCCTGACCGGAGATGTTTTTCGCCGGGAGGGATCGACCTCGTTGCACGTTGGATTCGATATAGTAAGTAACAGGAATCCACATCAATTATCAACCGTCTTATGTAGATTACGGTTCCCCACTTTCCCAAAAGTCCGCCGCCTCAGCAAGCGGGTCTTCCTAAGGATCAGGTCAGTGGCCTGTCTCCGCAACTACGAAAGCCTATTCACTGTGAATCAAAGGTATAAACACGCCTCGTATCTGTAAGTTCGGTAGCGACACGGTAAGAATGTATGTCTAACGCGTACATAAAACATTTGGCACAGTCAACGCTACAGCTTTCACAGCCATACATGGGCGATTCGGATAGCAGCTATTATCAGGGTTCACAAGCCTATGCTCAGAAGGTTCCGTCGGATGAGTCCATCTCTCCAACTTCGGGCACTGTCAACTTCTCAAAAACTCTAGTTCATTTGCGCGGCGTGACCAAGGCAATCGATCTCCATGTGCGGTTATCATATACGCCGGGAGCGCAGGGGTCTTTTGGCTTCCCCAAGAACTGGGGCTTGAACATATCGTTCACTATCCCAAGACAGAGCCTTACGTCTCAGGGGAAGACCTTCGTAGTCGACCCAAACTGGAGCGACCGAACAGACTATTATTCTGGACTTAGATACGTGAATAATCATGGCATGAAGTTTAAACATATCTTCCCGCCCAAACGGCTGCCCTCCGGGCGGCCGGGTTATTACTCTTGGAGCTTCCAGCTCACCGACGGGGCTATGGAATATTTCGATCACTACGGAAAATTATTAGAGCATGAGGACATCGACGGCAATTCGATATACTACTCTTATGTGGACCAGATGGCGGGTCCTCTGACTGCCAGGGTTGACTGCATACTAGACTCCTGGGACCAGACCATCCGATTCCAGTATAATAGCGATGTCGATGTAAAAGTCATAGCACCCGATGGCGGGGAGACAACCATCTTGTTTGGCAACCACGGCGTCCGCAATGTCACAGATACAATGCGGTATATCACCTCGTTCACCTATCTTAGCTTTGGCAATTTTACCCTGCTCCACACCATCACCTTCCCCACCGGCTTGCAGTCCAATTTTGAATACATTGGGCTTGGGGCATTCCATGAGAACGGCGAGCACTTTGATATCCCCGCCTGTTCTGAGCATTTCCACGTTGATATCAACCTAAAGAAAAAGATAGTCACCAAGACCAAATATAGATACGGAGACAGGACTGGTGGTGCAACCTATACCGGGGCAGGGATAGGGTGCCGCATGGGGGGATCGCACGACTCATTGATGGACAGTAATAACCAGGATTATAGGTACGCCTCAGATGGTATTTTGTTCCTTTTGTTACTAATTTTGAAGTGCTCCAAGATACGATGTTGCCATTGAGCGGTTAGACGCCAACAACAAAACCCTTCAGATGTCCCGAATTTACTATAACTATCTACACCTGTCGATGCTGGAGGAACACTACGACATCGATCCAACTGGAAATCCCTTGCCCGCTTATCGCGCCGTCAACACGTATGATATCCCAATCGACCAGCATGCCAGAGCAACGTCCTACAGTCAGCCGATCGAGATCGAACAGTTTCACTATAGTTCATCAGCAGCTGACTATGAGCCGTTGCGCCGTGCGACATCTACGTATGATAATTTCGGGTGCCCATCGACAACTACCGAGGAAATGTGGAACGCTCCAACCAATGCATACATTTTTCAGAAAAGCATCACGAGCGAATACACGGCCGCAAGCTGGGGGGGAGAGATGCTGCAAGGTCAAATATTCGCAGACCATATCACGGGGCGTGAGAGGCAGATCACTTATGAACTTGATGTTGAGAAACGCCATATTGCTGAATCTTCGGTGACGTACCGGGAGGATGGTGCTTCAGAGTGGAAACCTTGGAAGACCAAGTCATACACCTACGATAAGGCCGGAAGGGTGACGGTTGAAACAATCGCCTGGAGCGCAGGTGTCGATATCCCGCAGGGTAGTGTCCATCAGTATACCTACACCAAATCATATACATTTGATGCAACGACCGGCATCTTTACGGCTTTCACGACCGATCCATTAGGCAATATTTGCAGCCATTCTTTCCAGATCAAAATCACAGGTGGCCCGCTTGTGAAAAGAACATTGCCGTTGGGAATGGCCAGGACGTTGAAGTACGATTTACTTGGAAGAATAATCGAGGTTACGGATGCTTTGGGTTTCACAACAAAGACATCTTACTCGGTTGGCCCAGGCATGATCGTGAAAGCTGTAAATGCGCTGGGTTATATCACGGAAAAGACGCACGATGTGCTAGGGAGAGTCATCCAGATTGCGGACAGTGGAAATCAGAACACCGCGCAAGCCAATAGAGTCCTGTCACAGACGGAGTATGACGCAGTCTCCAATGTCACCAGGTCCACAGACAAGTTGGGTTTGGTCGCCACCAGGGCGTATGACGCTTTCAATCGGGTGATTCAAAGTGTTGACATCTATGACAACGTAACGACCTGCGAGCATAATGATGTCAAGCTCACTACTGAAACTAAATTGAACGGTGATTTGAGGACAAAGGTATTTAGAAACGGGCTGGGTAGACCTATCAAAATCATCTCTTATGGTGATACGGTGGCAGCCCCGAGTTATAAGCTCATATTAGAGAAGGTGTATGATGGGCTTGGCAACGTTACAACCAGCAAGCACTTCCAGAAGCCTCTTGATGGTTCGGCCGCTATTCTTTTGAACCGGAAGGACACGAACTATGATGTCGAATACAAGCCTTACAAAACCACATCGTCTGGACTTCCCAGCATTCTCACCGGAAATATGGATCAAGTGGTCCGCCAGGCGACGTTCGATATATTTGGCAATTCATTCACATATTCCAAGGCATTACACTATGGTGATGGACGACAGTACACTCATACTGGGCCAGTCAGCTTGTTCGACGCCTGTAATCGCCTAGTTCGGCTCACGGATCAGCTCGGCCAAGTAGAGAATAACGAGTATGACGCCAACGGGTGGTTGACGACCATGACACGCTACGATGGGACAAAATTCAACTACACATACGATCAGCTCGGCCGGTTGCTCAGCTCCAGCGGACCAGACGGAACCACTGCATACAAATATCTATCCAATGGACGACTTACCAATATCACCAGCGGTACGACGACAATCATCCATACATATGCCCCAGATGGTGCCATCAAGTCCACCCTCTTTCCGGACGGTCGCAGCCAGACTTATGTCCTAGACCACTATTCAAGAGTTAATCGGGAAATGGATGCCGCTGGTCGTGTGACCGAGAATACATTTGACACATTTGGTCGAATTGGGACAAAGCAAATGGGAAGTAGTAGGATCAATTACCATTATGGTACCATCAATCACACCGAACACGTCTATATCGGAAGCTCAGTCATTGGATCTCAATCATACAACTGCGAGATCGCGTATGACGGGTTTGGCAGGCAGAACCACGTCACGTATCGAAACCAAGACGGATCCATCGTCTTGAAGAGCGACTACCTTCACGACAGTAGAGGGCATCTAGCGTCGAGCGAGGTCAGCTCGCAAATCCATCG
>CEMJ01393688.1:30015-51267 GCA_900068955.1 Clitocybe nebularis | reverse complement strand
ATCGTACCTACATTGCTGCCCACGAAGTTGAGATATCAGGCCTACCCATTCCTACCTGCTACCGCGCCAAACGACTACGACATGTTCCTTTATACTGAGATGACCGAGGGTGCAGATCTCCCAGGTGATAACCTCAAAGACGCCGGAAATTGGGTTGTCCCAGGGGCAGGTGGTAAAATGATTGATGGCTGTGTTTCCTTTTCACGCCGCGTCTTTTTCGAAAAGTGGTTATTGGAACACTTGAAACTCATTAATCAAGCAACATACGTGATTCCTCATAGGTGCGACACCGAGAAAACGAGTATGCCGTCTTGGACATACCATAGATATGGTCCCACGGATTATGCCTTCAAATACGATGGCCTCCAGGATGGCCATCTCACGTGGTCGTTTGTCCCTACATTGCCACCTAAGCACTCCGATTATCAAGTCGCTGGGCAAATACTGGCGAAAATCGACATATACGGTGAGTTTTCGTTGATTCTCATTTTCAATCTACGCCTCACCACATTGAAGCCACCGTCAAGAACTATGTGAAAATTCCCGTCGCCCCTTCGGACGGTATCTGTCGCATCACTGTTAGCGGCCACACTTCGGCAAATGTTCAAACGAACGTCTGGGGAGATAACGTGGAGTACGTTATTGCGTTATTGCCTGTGTTTGTCTCCGCCTTGACTGTTGACTTCAAGGGGTACAAGCTATATCGACTGGACCTTTGACTTGATCCTCAAATCTGTTGGCGATGAAGGAAAACTGAATGTTGTCATGGAACCATCTACTCTGGCGAATCCTACAGTGAAATATGAACATTATGACTCTTGGATCGGGAAGTGGGACAAATCGCGTCAAGAGCAAATGCGTACGGCCGTGGAATCCGAATTGACTAAAATATCTCTCTCGGATGTTACAAGCCAGTTGACCACCTTGCTTGGAGGTACTTGGGTGAGTGTACCCAGATCGCCCCATGGCTGCCAAGTAGCTCCCTCTGACCCTGGTACAGGCGTTCTACTTTGGCCATGCAAATTGGTTCTACCTCAAGAATGCCGCTTTCAACAGAGAAGGAGATCTCTTGGCTGAGTTGCAGTATAAGGGTGTTTAAAGAGTACCTTCGCCGGGTTGACTTCCTGCGGAATACGAATACACCCTACACCCTTTCCTACTTTTGTAAATCTGTACTTGTAGAACATATGTTGTTGAAATTTGAGTGTTATTCTGACTAGTACCTGGGCGTGTGGTCTTTTAGAGATGTCCCCAGCCCAGGAGGTGGAATAGTGATAGTATTTTGAACAACCAAACCCGCAGGCTTGTACTCATGACGATACGACAATCATGTTATGAAACTCGCCAAGCATCACTTGGATGTGCTGCTGTGGGGTTATATAAAGGCCAATTGATTCAACACAAGGCCACACGAGGTTTAGCGACCATGCAACATCACTGCTCACATGGGTTCCCGACAAGAAAGCCTGATATGTATCTTTCAAGTCGAGGGGATGGAAAAAAAATAGTTATAAAAGGGGGACCGTCATCCTGGTATAAAGCACAATGCGGTGTGGGCGATATGAGTAGGCGTTGTTTCGTCTATTAATAGATTACCATCTTGAAACTCGATTATTTACTAATGTTTGAACCAAAGGGCATTCACCTTGGCACTCTTGGTAGAGTTCCAGCCGATGCTTTGCCATCAAAATGCAAATAGGGCTCGCCTGGGCCGCTTCCTCTTGACTTGCATCATATGCAAAATAAGCAGGCGAGTGCTCTACACACAGAATCGGATTCTCACATCACCTTTCGCTTGCACACCGAATTTTGTGAGATTCCTGATATCTTCCTCTTTACGCGAAAAACTTATCTCCACTCGGGAGAATTTGTCATTCTTCTGCGTTCATAGCATCGCTATTCCCCCCAGCTCAATCCTCGCAGGCTTATCGTGTAACTCGAAGCATACTTGCCCCCACCCTCCGTTCCCCTCACCTCTCCCTTATTTAAATCGTCCTGTTTTCTCGCATTGCAAAGTATCAGTACATCTGACATTATCGAACTTTGAGTGACGCGAAATCTTTATGATTCGGGGACCACTGTAGTGAGTCTCTATTTGTGCTACCTCATTCCTTGGGCCATGTAGCAATAGCAAAGGCTCTTGACGTCCGAGTCCACACAAGAACTATCGTCAATACTACATCTGTATGTGGGTCACGATCTTCTCAATTTGGTCCCCCCCCCTACTTTGTTTCAGCTTCAGTGTGGCGCCTAATTTATATTACATATGTAACCCACATTCAACATGTTTTTTTTGAAGAATTTTGCCCCAGCGGGCAGGAGGGAGATTACTGCTCATGGTGCGTCTCTTCTCTCCCGGGAAAAATACACATCCCAAACTTTATATATTTCTAATTTTGCAGTAGCTCTTCTCGTGAATTTCGTTGTTTTGGTCCCTTCGACTCACCAGCCGTTGTCAGGATTTTTCTGCACGCGTGTGTAAGCGTTGGCCTTCTATTCTATAATTAACGTATCGGTAGAGTCACTGCCGACATCTTGCCCTCTATATTGTGACACTTGTCTTGCTTTCTTCAATGTGAGGGATTTTTCCAAGAGGTTTGGTACCCCCAACCTGACCACACTGTTGTAGACTTCGCCATCGAAAACGCCGCGATTTTGGGTTGCGCGCTTCGAGATACTGAGTATCCTTTGGCCGGATGAGTCATATATTCTTGCCCACGGACAGCCAGCGGAACTTGATGATGCGTCTATCCTTATCCTTCAATCCCTTCTCCACATCACGTTGGCGCCCTCACGTTTTTCGAGCACGACACCATCCTACTTGGTAAGCTGTGTAGAGTTAAAAAGAGTTCACCCTTTTGTCTCCACGTTTTCTCACACGATAATCACTTTCTAAACAGAATTCTCCGATGAGCGTGGGCTGTGCAAAGATTTACAGACTCTCTCAAGGCCTTTATTTGGGCGGCGTTTCTGATGTGCACGTTCTCTCCCTCAAACCCCCTTTGGACTGGGCGTCTCTTACGATCGTACGATATATTTCTTGATTATTGACTTGACGCTTCGTTACTCGGTAACGCAACGCGGCTGAGGCAACAAACATATCTCGCTTTCACCTAGAACCCGGTTCCCATACAGCACTTGGTCATGCATGAGGCAGTGAATTCTTTCAATGCGAGAAGTTGTCATGATGTCTGACAATGACACTGTTCGTTTGGTTGAGCGAGGCTACTTCAGTTGCCTTATTTTAGTTATTTGATTGTTCCGTTTAAGTATCCCGGTGCCCGTGCGTCTTGAGGCTACCTGTCTTCATTGATCCAAACCCACTAGACTAAGTCTACAATATTGTGTACAGCGTAAAAAGCAAGCAGGGCGACTTTTTGGAGATACAGTGTTTTACGAGAACTAACCGCGATCCTACAACTGCACAAAAATATATAGGTTCGAGAAATATAGACGGCTATCCATGGGTTTTGGATTTAAATAAAGAAAAGGCCCAAACGGAAGAAAATAAAGCTTGGTATACGAATTGAAAAATGTTACGGGGCCGTTATGAAAGTCGATGTCGAAGTTTGAGGGGAGGGGTAGAAGAGAAAGAAAATACGATACATAGAGAAATAAGCGTTCGGGGAAAAGCATGAATGATAGCCATACAGCCCCCGCGGTTGTCTTTTCAAGCTTACATCGCGCTGGGGTAGCTGACACTCTCGCTCAGGTGTTCATTGGCCGGGTTATACGTAAACCCTCGGAATTGGTCTTGAACAGTTTCAGATAACGCTGAATCTGTAACGACAGAGTCTTGCGCTTCTTCGTTTGTAAAGTCGGGGTCGAAATTTGCGACATCCAAGACAGATTCCTAGTAATTCATGACTGTTTCAGAAAATGTGATGATGGGGTGGATGGAAAACTTACAACACTCGGTTTGAACGGGGGTTGGATCTTCTTGGCCAATAAACTATATCACATCATTGAGCATAACTTTCCGGCGACGGGAGTTGATTTGTTTACCGGTTCCAGTCGATGTACTTGGCAAAGAAAGGATGTCTTTTGATTTCTTCCCCTCCATTGGCCCCGAGGCGTCGTGATGGGTCCCGCTGCAATAGCCCCGTCATGACACTTCTCGCCTCGGGTGGCATATCAGCAGGGAAATTGAGTGGATCGGTGAGGATGCGTTGATACATCGCGTTTACGTTCTCATCGTAAAAGGGTGGAAGACCAGTCTGGGAAGGGCGATGGGTTAGTTTGGGGCATACATTTGTAAGCGAAATTTCGCACCATCATTTCGTAGAGAAGGACACCAAGAGTCCACCAATCCACAGTTTTTGTATATCCTTGACTCTCTAGAAGTTCAGGGGCAATATATTCAGGCGTCCCGCAAAAGGCTGAGCAGAATGAGTAAGGAAAAAGGCGATAAGGAGTTCAGATTCTTACTGTTAGTCTTCTCGGTCTCGGACATATTCAACTTGCAAAGACCTACACATAGTTTAGTTTAAGATACATGAAGATTGATAGATAAACCCACCGAAATCACATAATGCAATATGGCCCGTGTAATCTAACAGGATATTCTCAGGCTTCAGGTCACTGAGAAGATTCATTAAGGTAGGAGTATTAGTGTTGTGTAAATGTGACGCACCGATATACAACATTGAACCCGTGGAGATGCTCCAATGCGCAAAGCAGTTCGGCCGCATAGAAGCGACTACGGTCTTGATCAAACTTTCCTTCTCTTTGGAGGTGGTAGAAAAGCTCGCCTCCATTGACTTAAGGGTGTTGCCAGTTAATACAAGCTGAACTAGATTATTTAACTAGCCATACCGAATGACATCACCAGATACAATTTATCGGGATTCTGGAACGAAAACTTGAGGGGAACAATGAAAGGATTGTTGACCAGTGCAAGGACGGTACGCTCTGCGAGGATATGCGTAATTTCCCCAGGGCGCTGTGCGATATGTGCTTTGCGAATGGTCTTGAGGGCGTATATTCGCTGCGTGTCCTTCTTCCGGACTTGCATAACTTTGCCAAAACTTCCTTTTCCGATGACTTTGAGCAGATCAAAGGCCTCGATTGTGAGGGGCTCGTCACGGATGGGCTTGAAATCTATTTTAAGGTGGAAAGAGCCAGCGCCGGCTGTGGCATTGTACCATTGGTCAGAGGCGTGCTGCCAGTGAGGATGAAACGATGAGAAGCATCGAGGATGACGAGGAAATGGCAACTTACGTGACCTTCGAGCATGGGGGCAAACTCTACACGAGCCATTAACAAATCATTGCCCATGTCATCCTGGGCAGCAACCGCCGTTCGTAGATACGAAGAAACTGATATGTTGGAGGTACGCGAGACATCGCTATTTCATAGCCATAAGAAATCAGAGATATGATGAAATTGGGAAGTGAATATAGATGACGTACAAGTCTGCACGATAGTTCCATACGGGGCTTGCGAGGTCTCCACCCATCGCATCGATGAGAATTTCATTCTTATCGAATTCGAGAACAACGTATGGAAGCCACCAGTATCGCTTGCGTTGCAAACTCTCTCGGTTGCTGGTGGACCTGCGAGATGGAGGAGCTGAATCGAGTGCCTTCTGGATGACTTCTGGAACCTGCACGCCAGGTGCGAGGGAAAGGCCACGTCCTATGGATGGTTAGGGTTCTGCTATACACACAGAGCAATATCGACATGACGTACCAGAGAATATGCGGATCGTCAGCATACCTGACCTGAACTGATCAGGCCCGCCAGGGGGTTTGGGCGTTGTTGGCCGCGAAGGTATGGGTGTAACGGATCTAGAGATGACTCCATTCTCTTTGGTATCCTTTGACTCTGAGGTTGAACGTAAGATGAGGTGCGGGGCAAAGAAGGACGATGAGAAGATGGCAGCTAGCAACGAACGCACTTTTGGAACCGAGTTTCGCCCATGGCATTGTAGACATTGTGGAGGAGGGGTGGGGAAGAGGTTAGAAGATGGTGGTACAGGCAAGAGATGGAGACGCCGCCCAGCGACTTTCTTGAGATGTGTATAAGACAGATTACAGAAACGGACAGATCAAGATGGCGTCTATAAAAGGACGTTCAATAAATACACACACCCAACAAAAAATCTGCTTCACCCCACAACTGATCATCATTGGCATCAAAAGCTATGAACAACATCTACGATACCACCGGCATTCTCTCTCATACACTTCTCTGTTGTACTCAAGTGCCAACAGCAATTCAACCGTAAGTAATATTATTGGCGGCCTTCCGATTCCGAGGCGCCGTGCACGTCTTGATCGGAGCTATTCAAATGCGTGGCTAATGTATGATCATCACAGCTAGTATACGTTGCGGTTCGACATGTAGATACGAAACATGATCTGGGTGCGGGTGATTGGCCTAATTAGGCGCTGGCTCAGACCTATAATCCCAGGGTTCATGGGAACTCCTAGGGCATAGATGATCCACACAATGTAATAGCAAAGCGGCGCAGAATAAGCACCAGGCCCAAGTCAAGGGACGACTAACTATGGGTGGTATGTCTTGAAGGACCAGATATCAGTTCAAACAGATTTGTCCCACTTCTTAAGGTAGATCCAGATTGTTGACATTCGAGTTGGAATCTTTCTAACGTGCGCAGGCTTACATTTCTCGTGACGTTCTGGGTTCTAGATGCAGCCGTGCTCCGAACTGATATAAGTGGGACTCACTTTAGTCCGGATAAATGGATCAATAACACAGATTGGTTCCCTTTTCCATTCATCTTGTATCTTTCGATCGCCATGATCTCCTTGCTTCCTTGATACGTTGTTTTGTAGCACTATACTTTGAGGTGCAAGCGTATGATCCTTTGGCGGGTCGTTGGCAAACAAAGAACGGGGCCTAGCTCCATGAAGGTCCATCGTTCTAGGGTGATCGACTACACCACCATGACGGATGCTTATCAGTCTTTTAGAGTACTGATATTTTGTGCCCCAATGACTATGATCCGAAAATATTTAGGGAGCCACAAAGACATGTAGACATGTTGAACTACGCACTCGAACCAGTCGTCCACGACCTTGGACAAGGTAGGGTTGGCTTGAGGAGTGTAGTCTTTCAGCTTGTGGTACCGAATGTCACACCTTTGGGGTTTCGGCTTGTGAATCCAGATGGTGCCTTCTGCACTTCCAGCTGTTAACCGAGGTAGGTCAGATTGTAGGTTTGGAAGTAATCCACGAAACTAAGGGGTTATAAGAAAGAACAATGACCACGCCTTTCGTTCTGGGACATACCTGTAAAAACCCAATCGACATTAACACGAGGGCGTAGGAGCTAAAGGACACAGGGACGCCTTTGGCGCTTGGACTATTGAGTCCACGACTCTTCGCCCAAAGCTTGATAAAACTGAGCATAGGACGGAGGAGCGGGGAGAGGTCACAATAGTGTCTTATGAGATCAGAGTTGATTAAACCAAGGCGATCGTTGACATTGATGTCGCAATATAAGTTGGTTTTAGGATCTCTGAATTTCACTGCAAGAACTGAGTTCGGATATTTGATGATCAGAGAGAGAATGTCACCTATGGGAACATTGGCAAAGGGAATAGTTTCAATATGAACGAAGCCGGCGTTCTGAAGGACACGTGCAAGACGCCTGAGGAAATGGGATTAATTGAAGCAAAGATTGAGGCCGTTCGCTTACTATGTACTCACCGCATTTTGTATATGGCTACGTGACCAAAGGGTATAAATTATCAGGATTATCCAAAATCTATAACCACATACGAGGCAGGTTGTGCAAATTTAAGTCGGCAGTTTCATTGCTTCTCAGTGGATCCTAGCATGCAAATCAACATATCAACAGACAAAAGTGGCGTTTGACGAACTAGTATGACGAGATCAAGATCACTTTCAGGCGAAGCAACCCCATATCTGTCGGGGTATGTGAGGCCAGGTAAAGCAGCGAGGAACTCGGCGGTTTCTACCGAATACTCCCAAAGAGTTCGACCTCGTATCTTTGTCCATATTTCTCCTGAACAGTTCGTCTCACACGACGTAGCGTGTCCGCCCGACGTTCCCATACATGTGTGGGAGGCCTCAACATCTATAATAGATATATCCACGTAAGCCGGAGGTTCAGGAGAGTTACGATAAGGAGTAAAAATGCTACCTCGCGGTGTGCCCAGATGCCATCTGAGTTGCCCTTATGATAGGGGCGCTTCGAAATCGGACAAGGGGGAACTGTCCGAGTATTGAAAATTAACAGGCTTCTTGTAGCATAAGATTCTAAAAGTCGCATTCGCTTGTATACTTAGGATTATAAGCTTCAGTGCTCCAGTTGAAGTTGGCAGACGCTCGCACGAGACCCTGAGAAAATAGGCTTGGTTCGATATACGTATCTCAAAATGGCTATTCTTGGGTCCCAAAATTTACCAGCACGGTGAAGATGGAACTTATGAGAGTAAACAGCGGAAATTGAAGGTAGATACTTATACAGATGATTAAGATTAAAAACCGGGTCTTGATTCAAGTCATCAGTACTTATATAGTCCTAGTAGTACCTTGAGGAGTAAGAGAGAAACTGAGTCGGAAGTACCAAATGCCAGGGATGCCGGTGTCTTCAGCCGCGGATAGGTCTCGACTGACGGCGAGCCTTCCTTTCTTCGTGCTTTAGACGAGCCTCGTGGGAGTATTTCTGCTCCTCCAGCTCTTCACGATTAAAAACTCTCACTTCAGCTTGCCTGTTCCGTTTGTGGGTATTTCTCTGGTGCTTTCGGACAAGGTCGTGACGCGAGCTCGCATACGAGCAGATTCCCTCTATTTCCGATCCCATCTCTGCTCCTCTAATATGCATGCCGCAGATGAAGACCTTCAGCTCCATGATATCAAGATCAAGGCAAAATGGGTTTTCTATGGAGGCGCGATGGCGAGCGAGGGTCGCCAAATTCGCAAATTTCGCGGAACAGTCGGGACAAGTTTCCGTCTTATCCGTGGTCCGCGTAGAGGTGCTATAGCTGCCTGCACGGGCTTCGGCTTCATCATCGGCCGAAAGAGACCCATCCATTTCGGCATCCTCAAGACTTCCGTGGCGCTTTTTTCTCGGAGAAGCTTGTTCTTTCACAAGATCGTCAGAAAGCTGGCGCTTAGCGATGCGGGGGCTATCTTTAAGAACGCCGAAATTAATTGAGGACTGTTGAGAAGACAGCGACCGAGAGGATTGAGAAAAGTTCTGAGAAGAATCTGAATTCAACTTCTTGGTTTGTGAGCTCTGTGAGTGTTGTGATGATTGGGAGTGAGACTGCGATTGTGGGGACCCAAATAGTACTGAATATGATTCCAGCTGCCTTTGGATGGGGGAACCCGAGGTTTTGGATTCCTGAGAGTTCGGGTCTTCTGTTGAGCCGTCCACGTCCATCGGATCCGGGTCCGCATCATGGAGGTTCGACGTCCCCGCAGTTGACTCAAGATTATTTTGGAAGCCTTTGGGGGTATCCTTCTGGATCCATGGGAGTGGAAAATAGTCGGAAGCAGGGGTCCCATCTTGTGACGAAGAGTCGAAGAAAGAATCGATGTCGGTGGTGAGGTCCGAATCCATGTCTGACTGGGGTCAGGAGGACGCAGAGGAGGTAGAGGTCAAGGTATACTGAATTCACTAGCAGAGTTGAGTCCTAGAACTCGGTGGTCGGAGTATGTTTGCTTGGTTTTGGTGTTAAAAGAATGAATTGCTCAAACTTATAGCAACGACAGTGTCGCTGTTCCTGCCATGATCGATACCATATCCTTACCTGTGTAAAATTTTCACGATTGTTGCTCAAGGTATCTAGGCAATGAAAACTAAAAGGAAGAAGACGTACGGCTGTCAAACTCTTCGCAGGATACCAGGGGACATTCTCGCACATATGGGGATTTTGTGGTGAAAATACAAGAACGGGACTGTATCGATGATCATTGCCAGAAGATGTCCGAGTTCTGGAACTTTGTTCGCATCTTTGCATCCGTCATTAGCTTATTGTTATTATTATCGGTTAACCCTAGGCATGCTACATCAGCCACCAGCGGCGATGGTAGGGTCAGAGGGGCACTTACATGGTTAAACAATAGGGGTGATCCCCAGTCTGTGATTACATGTCGTCGCCAAGATTCGTGAATACAAAGACAGGATCACCAATTCGGGAACAACAGTGAATTATCCAGCCGCATCTCAGAGAATAGACAGATCCACTAGAGATAAGTGGTTCCGACTATTTGTGACATTTCCAAGGGTATTTTGTTTTGTATGCAAGGACATTGGGTCGAGGCTTCTATGTAAGTTCTGGGTTGGAGTAAATCTGGTGGTAACACGACAAACAAGAATCACCACAAGGTCCCTCAACTACGTTGCCAAAAAACAAATAATTACAAACAACGTTAACGTCCTGAAATATCCAAACATGTGATTGTCAGTCTACTTAGGATCCATAAATACCGAGTGTATATCTGATATAAGCTAGAATTCCCTGTGGGTGTTGCAAGGTTTAAGTCGGCGCAAGCGACGACCCCTAGTAATCAACAACTTCAAGTTGAAGCGGGCATCAACATTTCACTGCCTTCAGATATATTCAGCCAGACATATGAGCGTTTTTATTTACATATGGAAAAGGAAGAGAAAATGTGCCAGCTATCCGCATATTACTTTGGCCTACACAATTCGTACCGTCTCCAGCTACTATCTGTCATGGGCCTCCAAACTTTCCGAAGACGCTGTACTAATACATTGTATCTCTGTCGGACTTCAGTGTTGCCGCGGGATGTTTCGTGTAAGTGGGAGCAATGTATTGCTCGAAGTTGTAGATGTAGAACCGTCACGAACATATCCATGATCGATTCAACCAATCATGATATCAGATATTCCGGGTGTTTCGACCGAATATTAAAAAAGCAGACAACGAGGTACGTATGGATGAACAATACCTTGTGGATCCGGCTATGTAGCTACCTAGGACAAGACAAAGAAAAAGTTGGCATCTTAAGAGAAATAGTTAATCATTCTTGGATAGTACATTGATGGTTTTTCAGGTTGTGCTGTTTCGTTTCATGACTCGATGATATGCTGTTTCATGAATTGTGGAAGGCAGCTGTTACAGGGTTGCACAGACGTACGTGCCTGTCTAGCTACTGGAAATTTTGAGTTAGACTTTGGTCAGGTTCAGATGATAATGGGAAATTCTACATTGTCTAGAGAATAACCCAGGCGGTAATCTTCATCCATACGAGTAGCTAGGTAGAATTGACAGGGTATTCAGGATACTCAAAAATGCAAATATGTGGTACAGACGGTGGTATATAAGTTACAAATGAGGATGCGTAAAGAAAATTAGTGTTCAGTCCGAGTCCATTCACGTCTGAGAGTCTATTTGCGGGGTGAATTAGTCGGGGATCCTCGGTCTAAGATACTGGAGGAAGGACGCTCGAGTCGATTATGAAGTCTTTCAAGCTCTCGCTCGAGGCTGTATGTTAAAATTAGGAGCAGATAACAGCAAATAGTAATGTGGGACAGACTTGAGGGCCTTCTGCTTATAGTCCGCTGCTTCGCGTTCGGCGCGCCGCTTAGCAGCTTGAAGATTGCTCTCTTCGGTTTGCTAAGATTAAGTAGGTCAGAATAACTGATACATAATAATATTGAGCTCCCACCATCGCATCCATGGATTGACGAAGACTTTGAATCTGAGCTTCGTATGCTTTCCGCTCTTCCTCCAGCTTAGCCCTTTGGCGGTCGCTTTCAGCTAGCTGGAATTTAGCATCCCGAGCAATTTTATCAGCAGAACGTTGTAAGCGTGAGTTATCGCTCTTGTCTTTATTTGTTTGGTTTAATTGACTTGTTAGTTCTTCGATTCGGCTTTCCATTCGACGTGATGTGGGTGCAGGGCGTGGGCTGGCGTATGATTTTGTTTCTAAATCAACAATCCGAACGTTAAGCTCCTTAACTTGTTTCTCTAGATTGGCCTGGAGCTCCGTTTTAGAACATGTGAGTAGAATGGATGGTGTGAGATGTAACTCACGTTCAGTCTATCGAGCTCCGAGTTTTCAACACGGACTTTGCCCAGCTCAACCTGACACTCATTCGCGTACGTTTCAGCTTTCTTCATCCTCTCGAAAGCATTAGTGACGCGGTCTTCCTGCTCCTCCAAGGATCGTTCAAGATCTTGTTTCTTGAGTTGAAGTCGTTGAAATTCTCTGTCGGACGACATTTTATTTGTATCCACATGGTCAAGCTTGATCGTCTCCAGCTCTGCTTGCAGCGCGCGACGAGCTTTTTGAAGTAGTGCGCGGTCGGCTTCTGCGTCATCCAAGACACCACGGAGTTCCCGTACTTGAGAGTGTAGCGCGACGATTTGAGACTGCTGTTCAGCTTGGGCAGCAGTCGAAGCCTCGTATGCTTTATTAATATCTCCGATCTTCGTTTCCATGCGTTCTTTCTCCTTCTTCCAGCCACCACTATTATAAACCTCATCGTCATATCGAAGCTGAAGCTCATCATAATCGGACCGGATTTTGCGGTTGTCCTCACGTAATCGGCTCATGCTATCTCGTTGGGATTGCAATTCTAGGGGGCATAGGTTAGTAGTGTTTATGTGTTTGGGGGCTCTAATACCTTCGCTCAATTGAGCCAACTCAGCTACAATCACAATATATGAATTTGTGATTCATACTTATAATGGAATTACCTACCTTGGTACTTCTTCCTCGTTTGATCAGTAGTAAAGTCGCGCTCTGCAAGGTCTTTCTGGTGCTGCTCTCTTTCATCTTCCAATTCTTCTGCGAGGCGCTGGCGCAATACTGCAACCTCGGATAGCTCCCTACCTTCTTCCTCAAGCTTCCCATCGAGTTCTCGCAATCGTTGCTCTGCTGTATGAAGCCGTTCTTCGGCAGCTTTGCGTGCCGCTGAGCTCTCCGACTGTGCTTTTTCCGTCTCGATTAATGTCCGCCGCGCTGATTTTATTTCTCAGTGAAACGAAGGGGGGCATATAGATCGCTTTTGTACCGTATGCTTCACCTCGGGCAGCCTTTGCTCGAGCAATTTCTGCAGCTTCCAAGCGTTCTTGCATCCCCTGCTCTTTGGCCTTGTAGGATTCGATCGCAGCACGGAGTTCTATTACGAATCGTAAGACATGGGTTAGGGGATGAGAAAAGGAGAAAATACCGGAGTGGGCAGCAGATGATGTAGTTGAGGAGATCTCATCATCCTGTAGCCGTTTCTGCAATTGGCGTTTGGCATCTAGGGAACATTCAAGCAACTCTCTGTATCAGAGAGATTTTAACATACTGGAAGCTTCGTTATTCGCGATCTGAATTTGTTCCCGCAGTTCTGTCACTTCCGACTGGAGTTGCTTCTTCACTTGGGTAAATTCGCGAATTTGACTGCGTTGGACTTCAAGTTCTCCTTGGGCTGTACGCTGTTGAACGAGCTATCGTATATAATTGAGTGTGTAAAATATGTCGCAGTATAAAGATGATCACCAATGCCTTCCGGGATTCCTCCAACCGAGCATAATTGTCCCGCTCTGTTGATATAGTATTCTGGAATTGAGTCCACATAGCCTGAACACCATCCACTTGGGCAGCTTCTGCAGCTCGTCGAGCCTCAGCCTCCTCTTCTAGTAACTCGGCAAGCCTGGCGTTTTCCTTTGATAGCCGGGAGCGGTATTGTTGAAGGAACTGTTTTGAGCCGTCGCTATTCTCGAGATCAGCAGTCATTTCACGAATTGAGGTCTCCAAGTGGTGTCGAACACGTTCAGAAGCCGCCATCTGTATTTCCAACACTTGAACTTGTTGCTTTAGAGCAGCGACCTGCTTATCAGGCACCCGGGACCCATCTGAATTAGCGTCCTTGCCAGTCCGTGCATTTTTCGATTCGACAGGTCGCTTGGTGGGGGTGAGGTTAGCCATCGTACGCAACTCATTAGCATTACTCGATCGAAGTTTATTTGACCGGGAAGACATTTCTCTTTCCAAGGCATCGTCGGCGAGTTGAAGCTCTCGTAACAGGCGAGCTTGAAAGGCCTCATCAGTAGAACCGTTGTTCATCACGAGCTCGCGGATTTCCGCGTGCTGAAGTTCGACACGCTCTTTAATCTTGGCAGCGATTACACGGGCCGATTCAGCTTCCTCTAGTTGGCTTTCTAACTGTGAAATGTGGGTTTCGTATTGGCGTTGCACCTTGGCTATCGAATTGGCGCTGTCAGTCTCATCAGCGATCCTGTCGAGTTCGGTTTCCAGGTTGTTTTTCGACCGTTGTGCCGCAGCTAACTGTTCAGCTAGTTCAGAAACTTGATGCTGGGTTGTTTGCAGCTCTGCCTGAAGCCGGCGTGACTGCAACTCTGCAACTTCCTTGGCACGACGTTCCTTCTCCACATCGGCGAGGGCCCGCGTAGCTCTCTCTTCCTGTATCCTTGCGTTCTTCTCTTTCGTACGTAGTTCAACACGTTCTCTCTCCGTCTCCCTCACCAAGTCTTCAGCTTCTGATGTAAGTCGTGTCTTGGCTTTCTCTAAGGATCGTATATATGCGGCGTTCTTTTGTAGCTCTTTGTTTGCTTCATCGAGTTGCCGGTCGGTTACCCGCTTTGCCTCCTCAAGAACATGGACATGCTCTACGATCGTCTTATCTTGCTTCGATTCTAACTGTTTGACCTCCCACTCGCGAGCCTTTAGATCCGTCAGGGCTTTGTTGAGGTCGCGGTCAATCTTCACGTTACGGTCTCGAAGTTTTGCAAGTTCTGCTTTTTGACCTGAGACGGTTTGCTCGAGTTTTGCGCGTTTCGCAGATTCGGTCTCTAGTTGTTTCCGGGTAGTCTCCAGTTGACGGTGTTGAGATTCTTGATTACGCTGAAACTCGAGTAGGACGTCTTCAAAGTCTTGATACTTAGCCTGGGCTGTGGATAGCTGGCGCTCGAGCCCCTTCGTGGAATGTGTTCATTGAAGCACTTGTAAAAAGTGGAAAAGATAACGGACCTCTTTGGCCTTGGTTGCTTCAGCCAACTGGCCCTCATAGTCATGTTGACGGGAACGGAGAGATTGAAGTTCGGATTCCATTGTCCTTTTCGCTTTTTCAAGGTCTGACAGAGTTGCAAAGGTCTTAGTGAGTTGCGCTTGTGCAGCTCGTTCTCTTTCTGATAATGACTTGTGACTTTGTTGCAAGGTGTTGTACTCCCTGACGGAGTGCTCAAGATCAAGTTTCAGCTTGCTTTGACCCTCCAAAGCCATGCGTCGTGACTCTGCAAGGTCCTGATGAAGTTTGCTGACTTGTGAACGGAGGTCTGCAAGCTCCTCTTCCTTGCGAATCTCGACTTCATTTCGGCGGGTCTCCTCGCTTGTCTTTGCTTCCATCAGAGAGCGCAAATTATCCACTTCTTCTTGCAATTTCCTCCTGGAGAACTCCTCCTGTGCTCTGTCTCCTTTCTCGGCTTCGAGCTCAGCGACAAGGGTGTCGATATCGCTTTGTAACTCAAATATTTCCTTCATCGATTTCGCATGGGCAATCTTCGATGAATCCGCCTGTTCAACCAACCGAGTTATCTGTTCTTCCTTCTTCTGAATCATGTTGGAGTATTCGGTAGCAGTACGGGCCATCTCGGCGAGCTGTTCTTTGGCCTGTCGGGCATCATGTTCAAGGCCATCACTCTTGCCTTTCATTAGGTCTCTTTGGTGTCAAGGTCAGTAAGATGAACATAGGTGAATATGAATATGAAAAAAACAGACTTGTTTCTGAGCTCTATATCAAGTTTTCCTTCAAGTTCTCGCACAGCTACATCCATTCTCTCCTTAGTTCGGGCCAGATCCTCTTCACGTTGCAAGGTTAGGTTTTTGAGCTCTTCGCCCACTTTTCGGACTTCGTCAAGGTCTCCCCGCAACGCTTCGATCTCTTCCTGTGCTGCACTAAGTTGTTCGTTGAGCTCCGCCTCTCTGTCCGCCGACTCTCCTTGCTCGCTTTCCAAGCGCACGAGATGCTCGGCCGCCTGGTCGAAGGCCACGCGGAGAGACTCGTTCTTCTCTTCGCTTTCCTTCTGAAGCTTCATTGCACGGTCCAGCTGGGAATCCAACGTATCGAGGTCAATCTGGAGAGCTGCAACTTCTTCTTCCAACTCAGCTTCACGTCTCTTACTTCTTTCGAGCAAAGCGTCTTTATCGACGGCCAATGCACGCTCGGCCTCTAGCTCGTCTTCTACCTTTCTCTTTTGTGTTTCCAAAGACATCTTCAGGCTTTCCAAAGCTTCCCGCTCCTGCTTGTCGCGTTCTGCGCGCTCCCTAATCAATATAAGCTCCGCCTCTTTTCTTCGTAGCTCATCATCGTTGCGGGTTGCTGCAAGTAGGGGACGAACCTTTCGACGTATCAGAATCGAAATCGGAATTCAATAATTACTATCTCACCTTTGTATAGAGTTGCCACCATGGCCAGTCCCTCAATTCTCCGTAGACCCTGGCATTCCGCTGGATTGTCCGGATGGCGACAGCACGATTTAGGATTTTCTTCATTTGTCTGCGTGCGGTCCACATCCGCGCCACGGCTTGTAACCTGGAAAATACTTCGAATAATAATAGGTCCCGCCGCTCCTCTAGTTCAGCCAATACCCCTGCCTTGAAGAAAATCTTCGAAGTTCCGATCTTATAGATAGCTTCGTCAAGTTCTAACGTATTAACCATGCGACGACAAGCTTCCCGACCATCCATATATCCTCGAGGAATTATGCCTGGTGTAAGGATTTCGTATCGTTGACGGAACTCCACAAACGGAAGCCGATTAGGGTATCCAAGACGGGCGATTCGTATGCCTTCCAACACACCGTTACATCGTAGTTGATCGAGTACTAGAGGGACATCAACGCGCCCAGGCTTCTTGTTGGCGTTGGGCACAATACACCTCACGAAATGCGGCTGTGTGGCTTGCAACTGGGCCATGAGGCTAGAGAGTTGCTCTTTGTGCCGTTGGCCCACAGTGCGGAACGCACCCTTTTTCAAGGCACGCTTCTTGCCTAAAGTAAACATGTTGCCCGCTCCACCAGGTCCAGAGGGCGAGTCTCCGTATTCTGCAAACAGTGTGGAGATGTATCGTTCGGAAGATGCTGAAAGCACCCTCGTGAGATTATCGTTCAAGGGGTCCTTGTTTTTCTCAAGCCAACCATCTGTCCGATACTCGACCTTGGCCGCGTAGTGTTGTATCAGGAAACCTTGCTCAAATCGTGCTGGTTCGTATTTGTATCGGCCAGGATGCTGCAGCTCATCGTCTACGTCAGCACTTCCTGCCCACATCCAGTTCAGCTTGTTCGTAAATGTCAAGTCTGTTGCCTTGGGCATAATACATTCTTCATCCAAGCAACTCAGAATTCCAATGACGCTGCCGCTGGCTTCAATGAGATCGATTGTTGGCTGTAGATCCAACCCAAAGTTGACATAGTCCCACTTGATTCCCTCTCTTGCATATTCCTCTTGTTCAAGAACAAACATATGGTGATTGAAAAATTGCTGAAGTTTCTCATTGGTATAATTGATCAGCAGTTGCTCATATGTGTTGATCTCGAAGATTTCGAAGCCGGCTATATCGAGGACGCCGATGAATGTTGACTTGGAAGAGGGCCGATCAAGAGCTCGATTGATGCGATCGACCAGAGATCCAAAGGACTTCTCATAGAGTGTCTTGCAGAGTGCAGATAACTCGTCGACAGCTTGCTGTCGTGTACGAGCTTGCGACACCCATTCACGACCAGCAAGAACTCTGGGCCGTAGGACTGCACGGGTAAATTCGGCAACAGGGATACCCAGTAAGTGGCATACACGCTCAGCCTGGGAGGGATCCGGCATGACCGCGTCGTCGGCGCGGGTGGAGGTAATGGTGATGTTTCCGATGTGAAGAATAGCGGCGACTACGCGGAAGAGGTCGAACTGTTCCGCGGGCGTAAAACCCACGACATCAAGGGCAGCCTATTGATGACTGGTTAACATGAATAGCGTGATGGTGTTGATAAAATAACCTTCAATGCCATCCATTCTTCCCTATCATCAACTCCATCCACCTCTCGTCTACTCTTATTCAAGTACTCATAATCTTCAACTCCACCCCCCAGTAGGAGATCATCTGTAACAGGGGAGTTGGATTATGGCTTTATATGTCAGATGCGACCTACCTTTCAGTGTGCCACCACCTGCTATTAGTTGATAGAAAACATGGAAACTTCTCTCCGCCTCGCTTCTTACGACCACTCGGCTCTTCTCCAAAAGATACCAGTCAATATTCGCGCCAGCTATACTCCCATCCGGTGCAAAGGTTATTCGGACAAACTTTCCAAAACGACTGGAGTTGTTGTTACGCTGTGTCTGTGCGTTCCCAAATGCTTCTAATACAGGATTCGCTTGAAGAATTTGGCGTTCAAGCAGGCCAAGACGACCCTTGGCGGTCATATGCGACCCGCTCGCCGATGGCGAGACTGTATGACCCTTTCGAAGGGAACTACTCCTAGGAAGGCCAGAAGAAGGCATGGAAGCAAATGATGAAGACGAGCCGAGGGTCGGTGATCGAGAATGGGATGGTGTAGATGGAAGATGGGCGTCGGTGGCTATCGCAGCAAGGTATTGTATAACTTTTTTAGTGCTTTCTGTCTTGCCGGCGCCCGATTCCCCACTGCCAACGTTATTAAGTATCCAAGGGACGAGGCAGACGAAGGGAGATTTACGCCGTACGTGATTAGAATACTCTGGTTCTCCCTCTCTTCTCCCATGTTGACCCAAGCACGTTCAGCGACCGCAAATATGTGTGGCGGGTTCTCGTCCCTTCGTTTGTTCCGGTATTGATGAACAATAGCATCTGAATAAAGGGGCAGATTCTGGTACGGATTTATAGCGACTAGGAATAACCCAGAATATGTCTGTATGGACAGGGGCGTATTAGTGGTAAACAATTAAAGGTTGGTACAAATCTTACATAGATAGCTCCTGAGCCATACCTTAGTCTCAGGTTATGAACAACGCTCGCTTCGTTTAGAAAAGTTAGATCGGCAATATCTTCGACACGATCAAACTTGGGAGGGTTCATCTTGTAGAGTGCTTCAAAGGGTACCCGTCGAAACTGATGATACAAGGACTGCATCAATGGCTTGAAGGTTTGAATGACACGATAGAGACTTACGTCCCCCCCAGCGGCCATGATAACTTCGGCAGCATCCTCTTCTTCTCTATTAACCCATCCCGCTAGATACCCCTCCTTTGCATCAGGAACCCAAACCCATTTCTTCTCATTAAACTCAGCCTGTTGAGCAGCTGCCCTTGCAGCCTCTGCGCTCTGGGACGGACGGGGCCCAGCCATGTTGGAAAGGTCCAGACAACGATATCACCAATATCGATCCCAACAGCGAAGATGAGATTTTGGGTGTATACTAGGATTCTGGAGAGATAATAATGGGAAAGGATATAATGGATAGAGCCTTCCGAGATATATATGTTATAGGCAGCGCTAGAGAGAGGAAGTGAATAGCAGAACGCGTATGACGACGAGCAGATGAATCTGCTCAACCGTAACAGAACAAACAACGCAGGACGCGTGCATTCATCACAACGTGACTTGCCATCCCACAAACCCAAATGCGGAAAATTCATGTTGACGCCGTGGCTTTCTTTATCTTTGATTTCATCAACTAATACAGAGAGGGCATGCACATCTAGCAATATCCCTCATTTTTCACCCGTGAATCGCTTTGGTTTTACCCGCCACATAGAAGCGATACATACTAGCTCACTAGGTTGCCAAAATTGACGCTGACGCTACAATACCAATATCTAACACGGCCTAACGTCGCAGAACTACTCACTGTTCTTGATTTCTACTGTGTGTTTAGCAGAGGTTGAATATTGAATAACTGCTGCCATGCCTATAGTATCTTACCCATCTTCCTCAAGGTATTCTTATCCCAAAATGAGTATCTGATAGTTTGGATCCTGCGGTGACATACTCGTCCAGGGTACTCCATCCACTGCCATTCCAACCTGCTCTTTGCGAGTGACTTGAACTCCCGATCCCGCACAATAATACGCAGGCCAGGCATCGTGGGCCTTGTTCGTAAGTATGACCGAATTTTGGGCCGTTCTGCTACGTTGCTTACGCACCGCTTTCTAGCTATACCGTCTCTATTTGATTTGGAACGGCGAAAGGCGCGTCTATGCCCCCATACTTATCTGTTTCATTGCTAGTATTGGTGAGGGTACTGGTCCAGATACATCCCTATAATTTTTTTGAGCAATGCACTACCACTAGGCGTCGGCATCGGGATTCTCCAGGGCTTCGCGCGGGCCTCCTCCATGGCGACTTTCTTTACAGGCGACTTGCAAGACTGGATCGTAGCTTTATATGTTCTGACCCTGTTCACAAATCTTTCTTGTACATGTGAGGATCCGATCCAGTTATTGCCCCAAGTATGGTCTGATACTCCCCCCCATTAGTATTCATTGTTGCTCGTATCTGGTAGGTGCATGGGGAAATCTGCGTCCCCGTAGGAGGAAGTAGATATCTTTCAGCTTTGGCTATTGTCATTGAGTCTGAATCTATATATTCTGCATGTCTAGTCATCCTTTTAGCATTACATACGAGCAAGACTTTCGCTGATCTCATCGTTCTCGATACTATAAGACCATACCCACTCCGTTGCGCTCTCCCGATACTTATCTCCCCGCCCCATGATCCACACCAGATTACACGAATTATCACACGGTACCCCCTGCACTGCTGTGCCCCTCCGATCGACATTAAAGCATAGGGGATCATCTTCTCCCTCATTATCATTCGTGTCGCGCTTGGTTTATCCACCGATTCTACAAAAACAAACACGCCTTTGGCCTTCGCCACTGCTGCCCGTGGTACTGGTTTATCTAGTGCTGTTGTCGACAGTCGAACCTATCCCCATAGCACGACCTACCCTAGACAATTCCACCACAGACCATTCCAGATCTCTGGCGGGTGATGACACCTATCCTGACAAAGCTTCGAGGGGCCATCTCTGACCTGAAAGAGAAGAGCACTGGGTGTGAGGGAAAACCTCATGCTGCAAAAACCCAGCTTGAAGCATGAGAACCCGGAATATATATACTTGCTGAAACATTTCATTGAGACGTCAATGTACTTTGACCTATGGTGATCGGAGTTACAAACGGTCCGATTATGTGGAATTAAATTTATATTATCTACTAGAGTCTAATCATCCGAGGTACGTCCGCTCTGTGAAACGGATCCTCTCCTATCCTAATCACGGCCAAGATATGCCCACTCCGTGTG
>CEMJ01393688.1:262-22881 GCA_900068955.1 Clitocybe nebularis | reverse complement strand
TGTGGATTACGAGATCCGCAAAGGCGAAGAATAGGCTGGAGATACCTCCTGGATGAGGTACGAATTCATCCCGACGAAGAAGGGTATCAAATACAAGTCCTGCATCCGGAAGTACATGTTTTGGTATAGCTCTTGTCGCTGATACAGAGCGAGCGTAAGGGGTACCTGCTTTCCCCATATTTGGGGAAAGAATATTATAATTAGACCCGTCAGCAGAGCGGGATACATAGTTCGCGTTTGGCGGGGGTGGCGGAAGATCATTTGGGAAATCACGCAAATAGCTGCTCGGAGGATGGGGGAGGTCTTTGTAGACTGCATCATATACAAGTTTTAGCCTCCGTTAACAAGGAACAAATGATCGATCAGAAAGCTTACGCAAGCCAATTACCAATCGCTGCACCTTCATAGATAGTTCTGTATCCTCCGTGCTCGACATTAGAACTAAAACTCTCTCCAGCTGCATTCACTTGTTAATACAGAAAATGCATCATTTCATTTGAGCAATACTTTCCAATAATTCACGGTCATCTAAGCCGATGCCATTCGCATTTTGTAGAGCATCCAAATAAGCAGGCTAAATTTTGTTGAGTGGGAATAACCGTTGGCGCGAGCACTCGCTACTCACTAGATCCGAGAGTTTGAATCCTGGTCTCTCGAGGAAGTTACTGAAATCAGCCGCCTTCCTTTCATAGTGTCCTCCCGAGGTACGTGCACCATCTCTGTTGTATGGCTCATGGATTGCCGAGGCATAGTCGGCAGATCGAGCAATTCCATGAAGGAGCGAGTGGTCCATTGTAGATATTAACGGTATCAACTGAAGTTGAGGATGTGAATATAGGAGGGGGCGAAATGAGAACAATATGGGGAGTTGGAGAGATGATGCTGTCTCTTAAATACACTACATGAGTAGTTCCGCGCTATATTTGTACCTTGGCACACCAACTTGGGCTTGATTATCACGAATGGATGATCTGTCAGGGGAACTAGAGTCGGAGGTTCTGAACCTCCTTCGAAATTGGCGCCCTGTTAGCTCGGGGTGGGAGTAACCAGACAGCGCTTGCCTGATTGCGCTCAAACCTTTCACTAAATAAGATCGGCGATCAAGTTCTGACGGTTGTTACCTTCCCAAAAGCTATGCAACTGCACAGCTAATGGGAGCTGTTTCGGGGCTCGTATACTACAAACATACTTATGGCATCTTCCTCTTATTGAGTTTGTAGGGTCCAAGATATCATCCAGTGCAGTGACACACGCCAATCAAACCTCTTCCACATGGCAATCATAAAAAGGTACCACAGATAGACCTAGCCGTTTATCTGAATTGCGGCCTCGAATTTCGAAGGCAGAAGGCTCGGCACTGTGCCAGGGTTTGAATTTCGTGGGCAATACTGGGGCAATACTTTTATCCAATGGTCGGGATTATCTATCGGCCCCAGCGCTTCTGAGTGGAGACCCTCTAGTACAAAATGGGTGTGTTGCGTTAAAAGATCCGTGGTAAGATTCACGAGTTATTAAACAAGCAATATCAGGTCCGTGAATGGGTATGAAGAGTATTAAACGATATGGTTATGCAAGAGTTTTGCTGTGCGAGGGATCTAACACAAATGGGATGTGTATGAAACATGATGATGAAACACGGACTGCCGAAAGATGAACCAATATAACCTAGTCTCCCTTACATGATGACGCAACAAGAATTTTGCTTTGGGGAGATTAGTACCGATCAAGACCTTTATATATACAATATGATATCCTACCTTCTTGGCCGTCTTGTAGAACATCTTGCTTTGTGCAGATAGAGCATTCGATCGATCGACCAGGTTATCGAGTTTCTCTCCCCGTTGAAGAACGGACTCGATCGTCTTGTGCTATGAATCGCATAATTGTGCAAATGTTCAAAAGGACGTAATGAGGCCAAAGATACCTCAAACTCACCAGGACAATCTTTGTCTCATCTAATTCCTGCTGCACCCTCATTATCGTGTCTGCCTGCCTGGGGTCTTGATATTTCTGAACATAGGTGTTGATATCCGGGAATGAGATTGTGGAAGGGGTGTCGTAAGCTGAAGTTGGAACTTTGGCCGTAAATTCGTCGAGAATTTTGGTTAGTAGAGAGAAGGCTGGTCGAACTGGATATTCCTGATCCGTAATGATCACGGCTGGGGAACAGAAGTTGAGATTGAGCAACCTATGAACGTTTACGAGTGCTATTACCAGCCAATTGCTCCGCTCCTCCGCGGTTGTAAACATGAGCTACATAGGTATTTTCTTGGACGCTCTGTCGTTGACCCTGCGGAGTCCGCTCTGCAACGGTCTTGGAAAAGAAGGACATGAATTCGCCAACGGAACCTTTCTGGTAGAACGAGAAGGAAGAAAGGTCGCTGGCATTGCTGAGAATGACGCTGGTGCCAGAGGGTGGTGCAAGAACAACAGAAATTGAATAGATCTTCATGATGGTCAGTCGTGGCGTTGGGGAGTAAAGGATGTCACGCGTGACGCGAACCGACCTTTGGATTGCGGAACGGTTGGTGGGGCTGTGTAAAAATGCATGTAGAAAATATACAATATACAGAAATGTACAAAATCACTACCAAACATGTATTGATGATGCATATCAATTCAACGGTAGAAACCTGCTAGGCCTTCTCCACTTCTGGCTTAATGAACTTCGCCAACTCCACAATCCAGTCTGCTCCTCCTTCGACAGTTCCGAATAGGTCTTTCAATTGTTCCATCGACATGTACTCGTGGTCTTGCCAGTCGAAGCCGGGGACTACAACTTCCGTGATTAGACAATTCGTGTGATCTTTTTGTCCCCCTTGTTTTACACTTCCGAGATCTCCGGGTAGAAGTTTCGACATTTTCCACACACCGGAACCCACCACCAGCATGCGAGTTTCTCCAGCAACTACATCACATCCTACAACTCTTCTCTCTACTTGGGGCGGTTCGCCTGGGCGGATGAGGGTGTATTCTGCCCTCCCTTGATGCAGGACATGATATGTCTGAAAAGAATATCGTATTTCAGTCTTTCCACGAGCACTACCTATGATACGCACCACGGATTTATTCATGTGAATGAAGCCGACAGGTCTATCGTGAGATAGAAGGTAAAATATTGAACTTCCAAGGGAGCGAAACTGTGCGTCTAGACAATCCCCACTGTCGGTTTGACACCAGATCCGACGCTGCAGCACACTCACCGGCGAACGGGCTGGGGATCGATATATCTTGTACATCCGTGACGACGAAGTAGCCTTAGGCCATTTCATCAAAGAGCCCCCCGAGCCATTGTGATAACTCACCTCCTTCTGGATGAGGTTCCATATTCAAACTACGAATGAGCTCAGTCGTGGCGACACTAGACATTGTACTTGATGCCTTGTGAGACAATATGTGAGTCGCTGGTTGCTGGCTCTCAAGTTCTAGCTGGTGGGGATACTGAAACCGCTGTGCAGTGCAATAATCGGAACGAGAAGGCACTAGCGAGCCAAATATATAGCAGTCGCTGCAAAGACAGGGGTCTTCGTAATACGTACCAGCCAACCGTGCGGGCCTTTCCCTGCCACTTTCGGACCAACTTCGCCACCGAACTTCAGATGTTTTACGTCCCCTCCCAGCTGCTTCTACCACGTCTACACGGCAAAGCGCGGACGAGCACGAGTGTAGATGGTGCAACGCTTCAGGCTGGAATCAGTGGAGCCAGCGCTCTGTATAATTTTTCGGAATCCATTCATGTTACGTGTGTGAATGAATGTGCCTTCGAGTTAATATCACCCGTATTCGAATTGTAGGCACTCAGGAGGATGGATGTTGGGCCCCACTGACTTTGTGAGTTTAGGCATTTTTTACTTCTCAATGCCCTTATATGTTGGGATCTATCTTCTATGGCCATCATTGTCCTGTTTTGAAAATTGTATATGTCGCTATAGGCAGCGCCTGGAGATTTGTGTTTGATCCATATGGGCGTAATTGTTCAGCCACGCGGCTGGGCACTTGGGCCAGTGCCCGCTGAGCCATTTCCCGCCCGGGAAAACAACGATGAAGATGGACGTTCCCGCTCGTTATACCTAACGTTGTACCATCCTCAGCACGATAGCATATTGCTCATCTTGTTCAACGTAAGAAAGATGCTGCAAACCTAGCACAGAGCGGGGATCATTTGATGGCAACTCCGTGTATCAGGACTTGGTTACTTGAACTTTTCATCACCCCGTATCTCCGTCCTGATCAAGTCGTCGCCAACCCTTTCGTTCTCATATATAAAACAAGCTTGCATCACAATGCGACCTCTATCGTGGCTGCGCCCGACCAACTCGCTCCTTCCCATTTTCGATTATTCTTGTGTCAAACCCCGTTTTCAAAACAAATATCTACGCAATGGTCTATGTTCGCTCCCGTAAATTTTGCTGCTGTATTCCTGTGAGAGCAGGAGTATTTGTAAGTCATCCCCAATTTCTCGGATTTTTTGGTTAATTTCTTCGTTATTGTAGATACTCTCCCTGGCTGGAGCAGTTCTCGGCATTCTCATCAGTATCGTCGGATGGAGGCAGGTTTCTCAGCTCAGTGAGTGGGCTTACTCTTTGGATGTAATAGGGCTCTGAATCTTTCAATAGGGACAAATCCACTCCCTACCCCCGATACCATTGCCCTTTATCTCCACGTTAGCGTGTTCACCCTGCTCACTGTGCTATCCCTGTTTGGGTAAGGCTACATGAGCTTTGTTTGTGCAGCTATCTAATTAGCGTCTTTAGCTTCATCGGAACGTTGGTCAAGCAGAGGAACTTCGTTTCAGCATATGCAGGCGGGCTGATGATGACCCTGATTTTGAGTCTTTGCAGCGGTATTTTTGCGCTGTATACTCTGTTCAAACAGAACTCGTCAGACGCCATGACCGACTGCCTCAACGGTGCAACTGATGGGGCTTCTAAAGCCGCATGTAAGGGTAGTATTGTGGCAGTGAAAGCCGTTGCCGTGGTAATTTATGTTATCGTGTGGCTACTACAAATATGTGCGTTATCTCCCCCTTTTTCTGATTCCATGCTTGACCGCTATGTTTACCCAGATGCGTATATCATCGTGTCCAACTATGTCGACCAGTTGGACGAAGAAATGTCTGTGAAGGAAACCAGACAGATGATTCAAGCCATCAGCCAGCCCGCGCAAGTGACCACCTACGCAGTGCCTCAGAGCGCTGGATACGCGTTTGCTCATCAGAATCAGTCGTATGGGATTCGCGGCAATAATAGCAATAATGTTTAGGAGCTTGACCATAGCACCATGATTACTGTTTTGACCCTGGTCTGCCTGGCGCAGCGGGGGCAAGGGACTTTGTAGTCTTGTGTTCTGGACTACTGTACATGGCCGTATTGACACACGGATAAGAATAAAATATGTTTCCGGGAAGGAAAATTTGAGAGAAATAGATCTGAGAGAAAAAGTTTCGAGAGTGTCACAAGTCACGTTTTTCTTACGGTGGTCGAGTCTTTCATGTCGACGAACGCGACATGCTGCTGATCACTCCACTTCTGGTTTTGGCACTTGTCTGGGCTACGATACACAGTATCTACTACTTTCTCAAGCCGTCAAGAGCTCAGTCACTATTACCGTCGACATCCAATGCTAGGACTTTGAGACGTAACATTTGGAATACATCCTCAACTCAGGTTACCCTCAAAGGCCTACATCTGCGCGTAAAAACAACTGCTTGGAACCTTCGCCACGACGTTCTTGCTGGTCAGCTAGGCAGGGGGCGGAAACTCTCTGGGGCTTTGAAGAATTTCTATGATCTAGGATGTGCTCTGGGGATTCTGGGCATGCTCATGGGAATAGCTTTGCTGCTGTGGACTAGTGGACAATATATCCGCTCTCTGCTGCGGAAATTTATGCAGCATGGGGCTTATTCTGAGGATGTCGTTGGTCTTGCTAAGAGGAGCATCGATCCCCACGTGCGTGGACCCACGTCTGGATCGTTCATACAACCAATTGTGAGTTCTCGAGGCCATGTCGATTTGTTTAGTGTTCAGTTTACTCTCGCTTGCATTTAGATACCTGGTGTAACTGTCCCCCTTTCCCACTTTCCACTAATTTTAATCGCTGTCTTTCTGGCTCAAATTGTGCATGAATTTGGACATGCTGTAGCCGCTGCTCTGTGAGGCGACTTGTAAACAAACCCCTTGAAACTCTGAATGTGAATAAACTTTAGTGAATCACTCCCAATGCTTGCGTCCGGGGCATCCTTTACCGTTGTTATTCCATCTGCTTTCGTGACGTTTCCGGCTGCTGCTCTCGAGGCACTCAAACCTCGTGCACGTTCGCGCATCATAGCTGCGGGCCCTTTCCATAACGTGGTACTATGGTGCCTACTTCTATCTATACAACATATTAGGTTTGGATATTTGTTTTGGGCGATTGGGTATGCGGACTTGTCGGATGTGGGCAGAGTGATCGTTAGTGTTGATAACGTGCGTGATGATGCTTGTCCATTATGCACGGTTGAACAAAATAACGAGTCTAGAGTTCGCCCCTCCATGCATACTTAGCTCCGGGCTCGGTTATTACAAAACTGGATGATCTAATGTTAGGATCGGCCAACACTTCCAGGGATTTATGGACATCTTACCTGACGAAACCTGGCGTGGAAGATAAAGGAACAAGTTTAGGCTGGTGTGCTCCGGAGCTAGGTAGGTTGTATGCTTATATATGACTAGTGCTTTTTACGGTTGTGCTTATCTAGATAACCCTGATCTTTGCTGCTCAAAGGACACAACGTCTCCAGGGGTCTCGTGTTTTGAATCGGTGGAAAGCTCTTCCCATCGGGGGTGCTTGAATTCGGTATCTATTCTAGCCAGGCCAGGCCACGAGCGCCGGTGTACATCTAGTGATAATTGTCTCGATGGCTCTATCTGCATTCGACCGGATGACACGGAGCGGCTGATGCGGCTAACTGTTCATCGGGATTGGAGCTCTGGCGCCCTACCCGAGGTCATCCTGTGGAGTGGACCCAAGGAAGAGGTCTGGGAAGAAGGTTTAGTGCTTACTGAATCGTCCGATTCACATACTAACGAAACTGTTTCAGTCGAGGTCGGAATATTGATGCCAAGGCACAATGGTTTGCCTGTATGGCTGCCATTGCGCGCCTATACGTTCTGGCAGTAAGCACTTCGACTGTCGTTAATATTTAGTTTGCTCAATTGGTTTAGATATCTGATAATGGCAACTTTGTCGCTGTATATCTTCAATATGCTTCCCTTGCCACACTTGGACGGCTCGCAATTTTTGAAGACCATTCTTCAGCTCTCATCCGACGATGTGGACATGGAGCGGGACGAGTATGATCTAGAGGCTCTCCAGGACACACACTACCAGGTACGGAGACGGCGTGTGCGGTGGAAAGAAAGGGTTCCACGGTACATTCCGAAGATTACGACGGGTCTTTTTGTGTTTTGTGTATGTCTTGGAGTAATAGATGCGTTGTGGTGAATGATGGACTGAGAAAGTCAGCGGATGCTTGATCATGGTAATATGGCATGAAGGTGCTGTACGCATGCATAATTTTACCGACCACCATATTTCTGCATAAAAAACCGCCCCGGTACCTCCTCTGACGTGCTAACTCAATGCTAATGCTTCCCCCCAAGACTCAACAACATTACTTCTTCTTGGGCACCTTCCCGATCTCCACCACTGTGAGGCCTGTTAAAGGTAAGTATAAAGGTTGGAGTGGTAGATCTTATGGTATCGCACCTGGAGGAAGACTCTGTTGCAGTTTCTCCGCTTTTTCTGGGTCGTCTACTGATAGTGTGTAGAGATACCGCGAGCACCGAACCTTGAACTTGGTCTGTGCCTTTCCGCCAGCGACTTTCGACGCGATCTTCTTTATGCGTGCCTCTGTGTTCGATCCGGGATATCAGAGATGCACGAGAGCATGGAATGACATGTACGCACGGGAAGCATCCTTCCTCTGCGCAATTTTGATGAACTCCTTGATATCGCGGATTTCTTTAGGCTATGGGGGTTGTATGTCAGCCTGGGGATGATTTTGTGGCGAAAGGGCATGGACTCGCCATCGTCGAAAGTCTTGAGGGTGATGCGGAATAATTTGGTGGTCGTTGGCTGAGTGTGGCTGAAACCTTAATCCTCTGTCGTGTATATCACATCGGCACTTGCCGGCCTCCCAGAATTCCCGTCACGCGGGGCAACGCGTCTCCAAAACCATTACATAAGCCAGAGAGCCGGTGGATTTACAGCGGACCGATATCTGCTGACCAAGCAAGCGGCTCACGTGGGCGGCATCAATGTCCACGTCTTGGGGAAAAGTTTGCAAGTTGCTTCAACTCTCTCGTCGGCGTTCTCGTCGTTCACCTCTGCCCTCAACTTTTGCCTCTGTTTTCGTTCACCGTCTAGACACTACTTATACGACTCGCTTTTCCACCTGGCCTTTGGCCAGAATACAATCTTATTAGAGTCTACCACGACTAATCAATAATGTTCGTCTTGCCTTCTCTTCTTCCGATAATTGTGCGCCTGACCTCAGCTGCTAGGGTTGCCGTCGCCGTCAACTCTCCTGAAATCGCAAAAGCTAGTTTGCACATATCTCTCCCTTGGTACACTCACATCTACACCGTCCCGTTCCTGTCGCTGTACCCCGTTCTCGCGTATGCCTACTACATCAAATATGATGAATGGCTGGTTAGCGAAGAATGGACGTTTTTGGCTTGTGTGTCGCTGGGCGCGGGTCACGCTTTGAGCTTTCTCGCTACAAAATGGAGTGCCGGGGCGCGTGCATGGATTACAACGAAAAAGGTACGTACATCACTCTCCCCTGATCATTCTGTTCATGGCTCTGAACTGCAATAGGCATACTCTCTTGCAGAGGCCGACTCTATTCGTATCGTTCCCAACCTTCACCGTGGGCAGGGAGACATTGTGCTTCTAGACAAGAAGGACGTGGCAGACATTAGCACATATACTTTCAGTTATCAGCGTGATACTTATTCCATCTCGTCGACTGCACCGCTTACGTTCGCACGTCTACCTTACCCGTCATCCGGCAGACCTCCACTGTCTACTTTCTACAAGCCTAGCGGTCTACGGTCCAACGAGCTCCCTTCCCTTTTGAGTCTCTATGGTGGAAATGAGTTCAATATCCCCATCCCTACCTTCACCGAGCTCTTTGGTGAGCATGCAACGGCGCCATTCTTTGTGTTCCAGATATTCTGCGTAGCATTGTGGTGCCTGGATGAATATTGGTATTACAGCCTATTCACTCTCTTCATGCTAATTGTGTTCGAGTGCACTGTAGTTTGGCAGGTTCGTCCTAACCTCTAATTAGCTTTGCCTGTTTTCAAATTTCTTATACAGCGAGTGCGAACGTTGACGGAATTTAGGACCATGTCTGTGGCGCCATACTCAATTTATTGTTATCGTGATGGGAAATGGGCAGAACATCAGACTGACACGCTTTTACCTGGCGATGTTGTTTCTGTCGGTGTGTGGCATCATTTTGAATAACCCTTTTTTTATACTTAACAATTCCTGTTAGCTCGCCGACAGACGGAGACCACTGTCGCTGCTGATATTCTATTGATTCATGGAACTTGCATTGTCAATGAAGCTATGCTGTCAGGAGAGTCGACGCCCCTCTTGAAGGAGTCTATTCAGCTTCTCGAGGGTTCGGAGAATCTTGACGTCGATGGCGCTCATAAGAATGCAGTGTTATTCAGCGGCACAAAGGTATTACAAGCTGGTACATCTAGTGCGTCATTTTCGTATCACATTAAAGCGAAACTATCCTGATTATATCAAAGGTGAGCTTCCATCACCAATTAAGACTCCCGATGGCGGATGTCTTGGTGTCGTGCTGCGAACTGGTTTCGGTACTGCTCAAGGTCAACTTGTTAGAACTATGATATTTTCAACCGAACGTGTTTCTGCCAATAATGTCGAGTCATTCCTCTTCATCGGGTTCCTTTTGATCTTTGCCATTGCGGCCAGTTGGTACGTCTGGGTGAAAGGTATGTCATTCTCTACCTCACTTTCGCGACTCTCACACAACGTCGTGAAGGTATCGAAAGGGATCTCAAAAAGTCCAAGCTGCTCCTTGATTGTATCCTCATTATAACAAGTGTTGTTCCCCCGGAGCTTCCTATGGAATTATCTCTTGCTGTCAACGCGTCTCTTGTGGCGTTGTCAAAGTTCGGTGAGATATTCCCCTATCTACATGGCTATATTTATTGAAAAAGCATAGCCATATTCTGCACGGAACCTTTCCGAATCCCCTTTGCTGGTCGCGTCGACGTGTGTTGCTTTGACAAGACGGGAACAATCACGGCAGAGAACCTCGTCTTAGAAGGGGTTGTGGGCGTCGAGTGCGTGTCGAACATCTATCTTCTTTCCTCTATAAGGTTTAATTATCCTCCAACAGTCCTTCAGATCACAGACGTCTAGTCAACGTTAAGGAAACGTCCCGGGAGACTATTCTTTGCCTCGCTGCCGCTCACGCTTTGGTTAAACTCGACGACGGGACAACTGTTGGTGATCCTATGGAGAAAACGACGCTTGAAGCGCTTGATTGGACATTGGGGAAAGGTGCGTGTGATTCCGCATTCTTATGCATTTTGAACCTGACCTCGCTTTAGGCGATGTAATTACACCAGCCAACGTCTCTGCGTCCCATCGCACCCAAGTGGCCATTCGTCGTCGTTTCCAGTTTTCGTCTGCACTCAAGCGCATGTCTACCGTTTCTCTTCTTCCGGGTGGTAAAACGCTGGCTGCTGTAAAAGGTGCTCCTGAGACAATCAAGGGCATGTTGGCCGTAGTTCCTGATCACTACGACGATACGTATAAATGGTTTACGAGGAAAGGAAGTCGGGTTTTGGCTCTCGGTATGAAAGAGATGGCACCTATGCCCATGGACAAGGTGAGCTTGTTCGTCTTCTCTTACAGCATACATAGTTCAATATTCAATGACTGTAGATCAACAAGCTGCCAAGAGAACAAGTAGAGAGCGATCTCATCTTCGCTGGATTCCTGGTGTTCCATTGTCCTCTTAAAGCAGACGCTGTAGAGACTATCAAGATGCTCGCCGACTCATCCCACAGAGTATGTGACCATATATACCTCTTAAGGCGTTGCTGACGTGGTTTGAAGTGTATTATGATTACTGGCGATAATCCTTTGACAGCTGTGCATGTTGCACGTGCTGTTGAAATTGTTGACCGCGACGCCCTGATTCTCGACTTGAAAGAAAATCCCAAACACGATGGAGGTATGTAAAATGCTCCACGAGAGTTGCATCTTTTGACAATTGATTGTAGATCTCGTCTGGCGTACTGTCGATGAAAGCAAGATCATCCCTGTCGACCCTTCAGAACCTTTGGATCTCTCCCTCTTCCAGGAATATGACATATGTGTCACTGGTGCAGCCATGAAACAATTCGAATCAAAACCAAGCTGGAATGACCTCGTCCAGAACACTTGGGTTTATGCACGTGTCTCGCCTTCCCAAAAGGAATTCATTCTCACAACACTCAAAACTCTTGGTTACACAACTTTAATGGCTGGTGATGGAACGAACGATGTTGGGGCCCTAAAACAAGCCCATATAGGTGTCGCCCTCCTCGATGGAACCCCAGAAGATTTGCAAAAGATCGCTGAACGCCAAAAACATGAGCGCATCAAGAAAGTCTATGAAAGTCAACTTAAAATTTCAGCTCGCTTTGGACAGCCTCCCCCGCCGGTGCCTCCAGCAATCGCACATCTCCTCCCGGATGCGGTTGCGGCTCAACAAAGGGCTGCTGCAGATTTGCAAGTCGCCCGCCAGAGAAACCCGATGGAGAAAGTCAGTTCTATAGTCCCTAGCCGTCATAGTGATTTTATCTAATCGTGGATCTCCTTTATCTAGTTCGATCTTTCCACAATCACTGATAAGATGGCTGAGATGGAGGGCGACGACGAAGTACCGAAAATCAAGCTCGGAGATGCGTCGTGTGCTGCGCCATTTACTTCGAAGTTGGGGCATGTTGCAGCAAGTAAGCGATCGGGCATCCGACTTGTTCTAAATGCTTATCCCTGTTTAGTCACGCATATCATCCGTCAAGGTCGCTGTACTCTTGTTGCGACCATTCAAATGTACAAGATTCTCGCTTTGAACTGCCTCATCACTGCATACAGTTTAAGTGTACAATACCTTGATGGAATCAAATTTGGGGACTACCAGGTCACTGTGACCGGTATGTTAATGTCGGTTTGTTTCTTGTGCATATCACGAGCCAAGGTACGTATTCTTCTTATCCCTTCGTCCAAGGATATTTACTAGTCCACTTAGCCTGTCGAAAAGCTCTCGCGAGAGCGACCTTTAGGCAACATCTTCAATCTCTATGTATTGTTATCGGTTCTGCTGCAATTTGCTCTGCACATCGTGACATTGGTTTACATCACCAACTTGACCCATAGCTATGAAGTGTGAGTGACGTTATCAATTGAGAATGCACATGTACTCATGGTTTGCTATTAGCCGCGGTCCAATTGATTTAGAGGCGAAGTTCGAGCCTAGCCTTCTTAATACCGCGATATATCTCCTTGGTTTATCGCAGCAGGTCTCCACGTTCGCAATCAACTTCCAGGTACCATTGTTTACATGTGTATATCAAACTCGTTTAACTGTTTATCTATTTTTAGGGCCGCCCATTCCGTGAAGGTATTCGCGAAAACCCTGCTCTTTGGTGGGGGCTCGTTGGGGCCAGCACGGTTGCTTTTTCTGGAGCGACTGACTTCATGCCTGAGCTGAACCGATGGCTCCAGATAGTGGAAATGGAATCATCAGTGAGTTCCTAAATCATCCGCACTCCATACCTTATCTGACCAATCATTAGTTCAAAGTGAGATTAACGGCTAGCATGATTATCGATTTCGTTGGATGTTGGATTCTTGAAAAGGTTTGTAAATACTTCTTTGCAGACCTGGAGCCTAAAGAGATGGTCACTCGTGGGCGCGAGCGAAGAGAGGAGCGGCGCCGCATAGAGCAAGCCAATGCCACTACCATGAGCGACGGAGTAACTTTAACCGAGAAAAAGGGTCAATAGTACGTAATGGGAGACCGCTACTTCCATACAACAGTAGCCGTTGTCTTATTCTGTTAGTCTCCACTTCACATAATTAGACATTTACATTCTGATGCCCCAGAGTCTTTGTGGGAATGAGATCTTCGGGTGTCATGGCGGACCGTGCTACTGCCGCATAGAAGGGTGTGATCATATCTGTTCCTCTGTGGGGACCCATCTTCCATGTCGCATCAGATGAACCTGCGTCTTTCCCCGCAATCGCTCTTGTCCAATTACCGTCGGAAATGTAAGGGTTTCATATAGTCCGGTCGCTTTATCGCGCGTAGTGTTATTAATATAGGTCAGGCCATGTGAGTGAAACGATACGATCTGGTGTCCTCGCCAACAAGGGTGGTCTATTTTTACCATCTTATTTTTCCGGTCAAGTCGATATTGAAAGGCGCGTACAATGCCAACACACCAGCTGCCGCTGATCACGAGCTAAGCCTATTCCGAGTTGTATCCGTTTTCTTCGTCTGAGTTCACGTTTGTACTCCTCCCCTGCTACCTTTAACCCTTCTGTTGTGCTACGGGTATGGTGGAATGGGGAAACATGATGTAAAAAAGACATCAATACTCCTGCCTCCCGGAATTTTCTCGCTTCCACGCGTCCATCCAAGTGCTTTTAAGGCCATCATCCAACGATGGAGAGCTATAAAACATTTCCTTCCTGCGCATCATGCTGTTGCGTTTAGCATTAAGCATTTTACCGTTTGTGGGTTCTGGTGTGTGGCCCCTTTCCTTCTTTGATCGTTTCTAATGGTAGTACAGTCTTCTCACAGGCAGGTGCTGCCTACACCGATCCCGACAACGGCATAACATTCTGGGGATTCACCGATCCAGTACACCACGTCACCTATGGCTATATCTTCCCTCCACTCGCAGACAATTCCCAAGAATTCATTGGTGAAGTCGTAGCGCCGATTGACGCGAAATGGGTTGGCGTCGCACCCGGAGGCGCCATGCTACATAATCTCCTTCTCGTTGCGTGGCCGAACGGTAACTCCATAGTTCGATCTGCGAGATATGCAACGTAGGTGAATTTAAGTCAACCACTGGTACCGTTTCTGAATCCAAACTACACAGAGACTACGTCCAGCCTACGTGGGTTCAATTGAGATATATATGTTATACACAGCCCTGACTCTCCTATGTTAGTGCGATGTCTGGACCCATACTGACAGATCTACCATCGAGTAAAGTCAACTCTACACATTGGAAGTGGGTCTACCGTTGCCAGAACTGTGTTTGTATGTATCCCTGTGGCCCTTGCTGATCAACGGGCACTTATCGACTTCCTTTAAAAGCATGGTCCACGGCGGACGGTACACAGACTCTTCCCGTTGGAAGCTTTGCAGTGCCAGCATGGACATACTCTAGTGTTGGTGTCGATGTACCATCGGACCCCCAGAGTACCTTCCTTGAACACACCGACTGTAAGCTTATGCATACCGCAAAGACCAACGAACTTACCTTCTCTGATTATAGTTGGTTTCTTTGGCCTTGACTTCTCCGCTGCTCATGTATCTGATGCAGTCTATAACAACTGGGCGGCAGGTGGTACAGGCGGAGGTGGTGGTGGGGGTACAACAACACCCCCACCTACAACGACAACGCCCACAGGACCTCCCCCAACGGTACGAGATGGATAGATCCCATGTGTCCCAATATTGATCATGAATGTGACCAGGCTACGCCATATGATTACATCGTTGTCGGAGCTGGTCCTGGCGGTCTGGTTACGGCCGACCGTCTGTCCGAAACTGGGAAGAAAGTGCTTCTCCTTGAGCGTGGAGGACCGGCTACTTGGGAAACAGGCGGAACCTACGGGCCAGCTTGGGCCCAGGGTGCCAATGTACGTCTTGTAACATACCTAAGAAAGGCTGAACTCAATGTCGTTTTTAGCTCACTAAGTTTGATGTTCCAGGACTGTTTGGTCAGTTGTGATGATTTCTCATCCAACATCTACTCACAGACCCCCCTAGAAACAATGTTTTCGGACAGCAATTCCTTCTGGTGGTGTAAAGGTATCTTGTATATCGTTAAGAAATCTTATCTTAATCACTCACTTTATCTCTTTACAGATGTCAATGTCTTTGCTGGCTGTTTACTTGGTGGTGGAACGACGATTAATGGAGCGTAAGTTTTGATCCCGATTTAGTCCAGAGCCTACTTAACTATGTGTTAGTCTGTATTGGATACCTCCCTACTCCGATTTTGCGACGACAACAGGTTGGCCTTCATCCTGGGGGAATCACCAACCATACACAGACAAAATGAAAGCACGGCTTCCCAGTACAGATGCACCCTCTCCTGATGGAAAGAGATACCTTGAACAATCCGCAGATGTTGCTGCCAAACTTTTGGACATCCAGGGATACCGTCGACTCACAATTAATGATAACCCTGATCAAAAAGATCATGTTTATGGCTATAGTGCATTCGATGTATGCTGTCTCCTCACCCCCCCCCACACTTAACTTGCTAATATCATTCTCATCCTTATGTCAGTTCATCAAAGGCAAGCGTGGCGGCGCAGTTGCTACCTACTTCAAGACGGCCAAAGCTAGGCCTAACTTTACATACAGACAGTATACATATGTCCTGAACGTCGTTCGGAATGGTGCTCAGATAACGGGAGTAAAAACCAACGACTCATCCGTTGGGCCTGATGGAATCATTCCACTTACCTCGAAAGGACGAGTCATTTTATCTGGAGGTTCCTTTGGGTCTCCGCGAATACTCTTCCGTAGCGGCATTGGTCCCACGGACATGATCAATATCGTTAAGGCCGATCCTACTGCTGGACCTAATCTTCCTCCTCAATCTAGCTGGATCAACCTTCCGGTCGGCTACAATGTGAGTCTTTCTGTTATTTCACCATGCATGCGCCGATCTGGACGTTCTCATTAGGTATCGGACAACCCATCGATAAATGTATGCTTTTGCCCTGAGTCATGCATCTACTGACTGATGGTGTAATAGCTTGTATTTACGCATCCCAGTATCGACGCGTATGATAATTGGGCAACGGTTTGGTCAAGCCCTCGAACTGCGGACTCTGCCCAGTATCTAAAAAACCACGGAGGAGTACTGGCATCTTCATCGCCTAGGTGAGTGCCGCCGTTTTCCAATATCATTCTTGTTATCTGATTCGTTTAGGCTCAATTTCTGGCGTGCATATTCTGGAACTGACGGGAAGACACGCTGGGTAAGGGTTTCCTCACTTCGCATAGCAACCAACGGACCGGTATTGTTCCTTTAGATGCAAGGTACCGTCCGGCCAGGAGCAGCATCTGTTACAACGGTATACCCTTACAACGCGAGGTTCGTGAGCCATCTTGAAGCATGCTCTTTCTCTCATTGTGTCAAATTTGTAGCCAAATATTCACAATCACACTTTACTTGTAGGTTGTTTGGTGTTGAGGGAGTCATTTTTCTGTTTAACAAAGCGATGTAGGTCAACCGGGATTACATCTCGAGGGCGCATCGGCATTGATGCCGCAATGACCGCCCGACCATTGATCACACCCTGGTTCGTTGACCCGGTTGATAAGGTTGTCCTGTTACAAGGAATCGGTGATATTGTCGCTAATGTCAGGAATGGTAAGTGTGCCACGACTCCGAGCGGGGCTTCGCTTAATCATCGGTTATCCTTCTTAGTTCCAGGATTGACGCTTATCACTCCTGATAACACGACCACTATCACGGATTATGGTATTTTCTCATACTCCAGCATTGGAACAGTTCTATTGATGCTTTTATCACTTCAGTTAACAACTACGACCCCGTAAGCAAGAAGCTGCTGTTGGCTATTTCCTTGGCTGATCAGATTGACAGGCCTCTCTCAATTCCAACCACTGGGTTGGGTCTAATACTATAGGAACCGCAGGAAAGGCGGTTGTAGATGAGAATGCAAAGGTTTTCAACACAAACAACCTGTTCGTTGTCGATGTATGTCGCATTTCTTTACGCCCTACTTCCGATTTAATCTAACTGGGTGTTTGATTTAGGCGTCTATCGTGCGTCCTCCCTCTAATTGTCAGATTCCCTACTAAGAAGCAAACATCATAGATCCCTCAAATGCCCATGGGCAATCCTCATGGAGCGATTATGTCAATGGCCGAACAAGCTGTAACAAAGATCTTGGCTCTGGCTGGGGGCCCGTGAGATTCCGGTCAAAGGGGTATTTATGTTTTGCTTGTCCTTATTACTTGTCGGGTCGGTTATTACATACCAAGAAAATAACAAAAAGTTCTTCATTGCTGTATTTTTGCCACGAGCTCATCGGAGCAGAAGCAAGGTTGAAAGCGGCATGAGCGGGGCAGAGTCGAGTAGAGCTCATAGATCTATATATTTATTGGGCTTAGTTTAGTTCTGCAAATCCCGTTCTCTCCGCGCCCGGGAATATGAAAGGGGTATAAGTAGAAAGTGGTGCGATCGATAGTCACGCCGGATTCTTATTGTCCATTCCTTATCTACTTCCCTCATCGATCCTCTTCCTCAGAACCATGTCAAACGCCAAAGCTGCCCGACGCGCCAAGTTTGAGGGTGTTTTCGAACTCATTCGCGATGAACTTATCGCGCACTGCAAGTCTGAGGGTATGCCCCCCGAGGCTGTTCTATGGTATCGCAAAGTCTGTCGAAATTTGGGGTCCCGTTACTATTTAACTTACCCTTGTTCAGAATCTCCAACACAATGTTCCCGGTGGCAAGCTCAATCGGGGGATGTCTGTTGTAGACACTGTTGAGATCCTCAAGGGTCGTGCCCTGACCGAGGACGAATATGTCCTTGCGGCAGTGTTAGGATGGTGTGTCGAACTGGTAAAGCCAACTCGCGCCCACTCTTCTCGAAGCCTCTAACAATATGTTAGCTTCAAGCCTATTTCCTAGTCTCCGACGATATCATGGATGCTTCCATCACTCGTCGCGGCCAGCCATGCTGGTATCTTGCCCCCTCTCCTGCCGTCACAACCCCATCTTCTACACCTATCGTTCCATCGACAGTTCCTGCCATCTTGGGCCAGAAGCCATCTACAATTACACCGAGCTACAAACATCCACTGGTAGGAATGATTGCCATCAACGATGCATTCATGCTTGAGTCGGCCATCTTCCACCTGCTCAAATTGCACTTCCGCGGAAAGGCTTGCTACATGGACTTGGTGGAGCTATTCCACGATATAACATACAAAACGGAAATGGGTCAATTGGTGGATTTAGTTACAGCTCCAGAAGGTGTTGTTGACTTGGGGCGATTCTCTTTGGAACGGTGAGCACGCTTTCAAATGTTGCGAACTCGAGTCTCAACTGTTTGTGCTCCAAAGCCACCGTGTTATCGTCACGTACAAAACAGCATACTATTCCTTCCATCTCCCGGTGGCACTTGCGATGCGTATGTGCAACATCCCCGACACATATACCGTCCGCCTTCCATCAAATGAAACCAAAACGATCGCACCTTATGATCTCACCCTAGCAATCTTGATCCCACTTGGAGAATATTTCCAGATCCAGGATGACTTTTTGGACTTCTCTGCCCCGCCCGCCGTTCTCGGCAAGATCGGAACTGATATTGTCGATAACAAATGTTCCTGGTGTATCAACACGGTCCTTGGCCTGTGCAGCCCTGAACAACGTCTTATTCTTGATAGAAATTACGGCAGAAAGGGCGATACTGAAGCTGGTGCGGAAGGTGACCAGGATGACAAAAGTACGGCTACTGGAGATGATGCAGGTGGAGCCTGTGAAAAACGCGTGAAGAAGGTGTATGAAGAAGTAGGACTTCGCCAGATATATGCGGACTACGAGAACAACATCTACAAGAAGTTAAACGAGCTGATTGATGGCATACCTGAGGAGGGCATAATAAACCACGAGGCAGGCGCGGGCGCGAATACCCATACTGGGCTGAAACGACAGGTGTTTAGAAGTTTCTTGGAAAAGATCTACGGGAGAAATAAGTAAGGTGTACTCTAGCTTGTGAGGTTTCGTGATCTTCCAGATAATGTAACGAGTCAATGATCTGAACTTTTCTGGTAATGTTACTACATGTCTAAAATAGCAAGTCCCATTCATTATAAGTCTTTTGTGAGCGTGTACGTATCACCCTTGAAACACAGCTCTAGATGAATAGAATGCTAATCTCTCTTATCTAGATAATGTATGATAGAGCATCATTCTATTTATTCGGAAATAGAGATTGTCTTACTTCATCCTTCCATCATTTCTTCGGGTGGGGGCCCTCCTTGCTCAGACTCTTTGTCTTTTCGTATGGCTTGCACCACATCATCCACCCTGAGGAGCATGCGAGCAGCCTATAAGGGCGTCATGTGTGAATCCCACGTAAAGTTTCAAATAAGTGTAATTCCACTAACCTCGATGGCTGTTTTGAGGGTTTGAATCTATTAGGCGGTTTGAGTAAGAGGAACAAAGATAAACAACATCGCACTTCTTACCTTAACGCTAGCAGACTCATACAGACCGTAGGTTTTCATATCTACAATCTTTCCAGTCTCACCGTTGACGCCCCATGAATTTTCGCCGTTTGCATGCTTTGCCTGAATGCCAGAAAAACTTAGATATCGAAGTAAATATAGAGCCGACCACTTACCCTGAGCTCTGTGAGGACTCGGATTGCGTTCCCACCACTGTTTTGAACCAGGGTTCGGGGAATCACTTCCATTGCATCGGCCACAGCCCTAAATGGCCAACCTTCTACACCAACAACACTACGTGCCTTTGACTGCAGTCCAACGCTGATCGCCATTTCTGTCGCACCACCGCCAGGTGCAAGCATTGGGTTGAAGACAACATTACGGGCAACTGACATAGCATCCGCAAGATTGCGATCGATTTCATTCAAGATATCTTTTGATGGGCCACGCAGCAAAATCGTGCAAGCTTTTGGTGTAGTGCATTCCGTTAAGAAGGTGAAGTATCTTGAAGAGGTTTATGAGAAGGTACAGTGAAGGGTAGGAAGAAGATCACGCACTCGTCTCCAATTTTTTCGACATTGAACAACCCACATTTCGTGCCAACATCAGATTCTCGTAGATCTTCAACGCGGTTGACAATGGTGGCACCAACAGCGAGAGCAATTCGATTATTGTCCGACTTTCGGACGCGTCTTAGGGCTGAGACGTTGTACTTTTCAAAAACGTGTTGTGCAGTATCTTAAAAATAAGGTTGATGATAGATCGGCCGGTTGTGTTGCATGTTACGTACCAGAGACACCTTTCTCCGTGATCACAAGGTCAGGTTTAAACTCGAGGATCTTGTTAACCAGCGCTTTAACTTGTTCTTCCTCAATATCTTGCGCCCGCTCCCAGTCACCCTCCTTGGAAAATTCCATATTCGTCTGACTCTCCCCCTTCTTGTACTCCAGGGGGCAATCCAACAAGATAATGCGAGGATTTTTGATTCTTCGCCTCATATTAGGATGGGTGATATCTTTGTTCAGCATAACACCATTCAAAACACAGCTATCCTCGATCTCCCCCCCGGGGACTTTTTCAACACGGGCATATCGCTTGATATCTACCGTCTGCATCCCATTATCATCTTGAGCGACGACGCGAACGGCCTGGAGAGCAAGTTTGCACATGAGGTCTGACCACCGTACGACGAACTTGGTTCCAATAGAAGTCTTTATTAGGGCAAGCATTTCCTCATCGTTTGTGATATCAATTGGAATGGAGATCTTCGTGATGATCTTTAGAGCCTCCTCAAGCGCTTTATTATACGCTGAGATGATAACGACTGGATGGATGTCGCGCTGCAGCTGTGAAAGAGACTGTGCAAGAATTTCACCAGCTATATATGGTTGAGAGAAGGTCAATCGAACGTGATTCTGGGGCATACCTAAAATGATCACGCTTGTAGTACCATCCCCACACTCTTCATCTTGTGTCCGGCTGAGTTCAATCATATTCTTGGCAGCAGGGTGAGCGACATCAATTTCTCGAAGAATGGCATTTCCATCGTTTGTTAATCTGAGCATCTTCGTCGTCAGCTTAGAGAATGGCAGATCAAAGACAACTTACAGGATCCCCCCCATCGGATCCAGAATCATCTTAAGCATCGATTTTGGACCTAGGCACGTTCGGATTACATCTGCAACGGTCTTTTAGAGAATTGGGATATGGTTTTTTGTATGGGATGGTCAGCGTAGCACCTTTGCAGCGGTGATGTTAGATATCTGAGCTTTGCGTCCTGACTGTCGCTCAGGAGCAGTGTCTAGGGATCTGATGAGATGATCCATATGATCAGAGAAGCTTTAACGCACTCATGACAAAAATGGGGGCTTGTGACATCGTTCCTTGAACTTGTAGAAAAACTATGGTGATGGTATGAACTTGTCTTCCTTCAAATATTTTCGGCAGCATCAACCATGACATAAGTTTGCACAGCCACTACCGACCAAAGGATGGTGGCAAGCCTCTGCCTTACATGAAACAGACCTTGAAAATGTGTATATGTCTCCTGCTAATCGGAAGAGTTTCTAGTAAAACTTATAGTAATTACCCAAGAGAAACTCTGGCATGTTGGCCTTCTTTAAGTTATCAACCTACGAGATTAGATAGAATCTCCACAGAGCCCGAGTTTACCGTCAAGTGATAGAACGATACAAGATGGCCATACATGATCTTGTCCGCTGGAGTATGTGATAATTTGCAATCGGCACTGTCAAAAATGTGTTGAATTTTGAATGTCTAAGGGTTGTCCATAGCTTCAAGCCGATGCTCAGCGCTGCTTCATGGAGATCTTTAGGGGTTGTTGTTTCATTAAGATGCAGCTATGGGAATGTAGTCTCCCGTAGTCGGACTAATATAACATCAGGTGCCTCTTTATCTTCTTTTTCAGAGGTTGGCGGTGATATAATTCGCAGCGCGGATCGAGTGGCCTCTCGACCTGATATTTGGGCGGCAAGTAGTAGAATTGAGTGATGTACCCACATGGTACATTATCACGGACTCCATCTTTACCTCCGCTCCTCTCGAAATAAGGCATCGCGTTTGGGGCCAAGATATTACGTATCAGCTGGGCGGGTTATCCCAAGTAGCTCCTTTAACTTAGTCTCGGCCCCGTTGGTGTACTGAATCAGGACACTTGCATACTTATGCCATTATATGTTAGAGTCAAAATCACAGGTTTTTGGTCATTTTCGTTGTATTAATATTGGCTTAATTCATCAGAAATTCATCTCTAACCTAGCATTTTTCGTGATATTAAGTCAGTGAATGGAAACTTGAAAAAGGGCCCGTGCCGTTATCGCGATGACCACAAACAGTTTGTGTAGAATGACAAGTGGACGAGGCAGGTGGAAGCCCTGGCAATAGTTGACATGTTTGCCGCCAGTTGGGAGCTGTTCCCGGGGGGTGTGGAATAACCTTGGGATTCATTGACATACGCTCATCGAACGGGTCGAATGCTATATGCCGGTGTCCTATATCCGGCTACTTTTCCGAAGCCGTTAGTTACATAGTCTCCCGTAGTCAGACCTATAAAATATCA
>CEMJ01393684.1:34990-45697 GCA_900068955.1 Clitocybe nebularis | reverse complement strand
TGACTTCTTTTTTTGTGCAGAGCCTCTTGAGGGTTCCTTCAAGCGCAAGGGTGAGCTCGAATATAAAATCTAGAATCACAATTCTGTTAACTATCTAACGCTGAAGAATCCCTTGAAAAGTCTTTCAAGCGCGACGGTACTCGCTCCATTTGATGTGTTGGCTGCGTTTTCGCTGACTAAATAGATATTTAGAACCTCTCGAGAGTTCTTTCAAGCGAAAAGGTGGCTATTCTCGATGCTTGAGGAGATCGTTTCATTGATCACTTCTCACGATTGATCCAGAATCACTTGAGAAATCCTTCTAGCTTGCTTTTTTACCTCATGTATGACGGCCTATAGAAAGAACTATGATTGCCTGTTTAGTGCTTCTCGAAAACCCCATGGATTATCTGCTTTCACAAGAGTATGAGCTTAGGACTAGATTGGGGTTCAAACATCATTTTGAATGAGCAAAAAATGATCATCAAACCCACTAACATATCCTCCAAGTTCAAAATAACCAACAAGACCGATGCGACCATCGGTTGTCCCTTACTGCGGGGGATGGCGGGACAGAGAAGAGCTTCGAAGTTCGTGATCTATACACACACATGCTACTTTATTTCGGGAGTTCTTGTTGCATAAACATGAGCAGGCAGCTGAGTCCCTTTTCTAAGTAAAAATAGAAACAGCTTACCTCCATAAATTTTGACGAATATTGTTTATTATGGCATTGGCCATGTAGAGAAAATGAGGTGCTCAAAGAGGAGACGAAGGTAATCAATGGGCCATAATAAGTACTTGACTTTCAAATTAGCGAAATCGTTAGCCTGTGGTGTGGTAATGGGTGGTGAGAGGGTTTTCATGTATTATCCGAGTCGGTGTTTGTAGATGTATCCCTGATGATTTAAAAACGGGGGTAGTTGATATTGAGTTGATAGTTGATGGTACGATTTTGTGCCAGCTGATTTTGATACATGATGGCTAACGAAAAGGAATCAATAAATCATTGCGACATCGCCGGAAGGCACATCGAGATTTGTTTGCATTTGTATTGCTTACATGATGGTGCCCCGCCGGCTAGCCGTAGATCTAGAAATATAGTTGCTTCATATAGTACAGATCGTGTGCCCTTCGTGCGCTCTAAAACCTCCAATCTCAGGCCTGTCCGGCCTTAACGAAGCGCTCTATGCTAGAGGGCTGCCCCATGGACGTGACTGACCTCAGCCCATCTTGTCAAATTTGATACCAGGTACCAACCAGAGGTGAAGCTCTGAAGGACCATGACTTCCCTCCCTAGACACCAGACGATATGACGGCGTCACTTGATTTCCTGTCTATCATTGAAGCATCAATTTAGATTTCAATTGCGATTGGTTCAGCGCATGCCCCATCCGCCCCCAAAGCAGTGAAATCCTAAACAAGTGAATTTTTACTAATCTGTTGCAGGTGTCAATCACATTACAATTACACAACGCACTCAACTCTCTACCGTCGTTTAGTATTGTTTAAAACCGCTCAAAGTTTTTGAGCAGAGGACAACTTCACTCATAGATCATGGCGATTCCCATCGATGCCGTAACAATTGTATCACTCTTCGTCCAGGCTGTCCTATATGGTTGGTGCCGTCTGTCCTATCCACCCTACAGACTCATCCAAAACATTCAGGGCTCTTTGTGTTGCTATTTGCGCTTTCGTCCTTTGTCCTGCTTGGAAAACAACGACGTACGAATGGTATCAACAAACCCATGGTGTTTGCTTCGGTGATTATGTTTGTCCTTGCAACGATCGTAAGTGGAGTTGTCTATCCTAGCTTTAAAAAGCTTCTGAGATCTCGAATCAGCATCTTGGGGTTGATTTACGCAGGACTATGGAAGCTTTTTTGAAGAATGGGAATCCAACCAAGTATTTGGGCCAGGTCAACACAATGCTTTATGTATTAAAAAGCACCGCCTATGCTATGCAAACGCTAGTTGGGGACGGATTCGTGGTAAGTATTTGTAGTCTTGTCTGCTCTATATCCACTAAATATATCTTATATCAGCTTTATCGTCTTTATCTGGTCTGGAATGGTGACAAGCGTATATGTTTTCCAATTCTCATATGTTTCATCGCCAGCATTGGTGAGATAATATTTTTTGGGGAATTCCAGAATATTCTGAATGAATATTGACAGGCGTTGGAATTGGCGCCCTTCAGGGCTTTGCAAGAGTTACTCCGAATACACCAGTCTTTGTATCTGAGTTGCATAATTGGATAGTTTCATTCTTTTCCCTTACTCTATTTACAAACTTTAGCTGTACATGTGAGTTTTTCACCAGGCTGACGTGATTCAATCCTGCTTAACTTGTACCCTGACGCAGCACTCATCGCCGCCCGTATATGGTGGGTTCATCGACAAATATCTGGTAGCGTAACGGGAGGGAAGGTTCTTCCAGCCATGGCTGTCATAATCGAATCTGGAGCCATATACTCTGCCTGCCTTATCATCCTCTTATCCTTGTATTTGAGCGGAAGCTTCGCTCAATATATTGTACTTGATGCTGTAAGATTCCACCATTGTGCACTGTTTCCGCATAACTGTGCTAATCTTCCTCTTCTGCTTATCTAGGTTACTCAAGTTATTGTGCGTTAACCCCCACCCTATCCGCGCATTCTCTGTGTACTAAGCAGTGGGACATAGGGCGTCGTCTTTTCTCTCATCATAGTTCGTGTCGGACTTGGTTTATCTAGTGAAGCAACCAGCCCCGGAAAGCCAAGGACGAAATTGACACTGTTTGCTGCTACCACTGCCCGTGACACTGGTATCACCGGAACCACAGCAAATAATTCCATTGGGATGGGCCCTATGGCCGTAAACGTATCCACTACGACTCAATCCCATCTAGATCATGACGTCTACGGGTTCAAGACTTCGGACGTACACATCTCTTCCCAGCACGGTGATAATTACCCATGAGGGAATAGCCAGGATATCACGACTTCGGTTTGCGCCGCCCGCGGTCCACCGCCTCATGGTATACCCACTAGCTTTGACAACTATCTATGAATATGACTGTATACAGGTATAATAGGGGCTGGAGAATTTGTTAATCGGATTATTAAACTGAGGCTTGGAACCGTCAAGACGGAATCTCAGCGGTACATTCGATCTCTACCAGTGCTCCCATTGGAAGGTTAGCAACCCCCACACATGTGCGGGCGGGCATGTCCTTTTTATCAAAAAACTGTACCATTGCGTATACGTTAGCGCACTTCAGAAGTCCATAGTCACCAGCTTCTGTTACCTGTATATAAACTTCATTCATCGGTGCAAAGTCGCGAGGCATGTCTTGAAGATATATATTTGCCTTGACAATGTGCTTCAGGTCGGATCCAGCTGCTCTGAGTACAGCTTGTAGGTTCTCCAAAGCGACGCGCTAGCACACCCAATATTAATTGCCAAGTGTTTATCATAACATGCGCATTGAAGATTTCACCGTCTGTGGGCCCACCCCTCCATCAACGAGGGTGTACGTAGTGTCCTTTAGACAACCGATATTCCCAGACACAAAGACAAAACCTCGGGAGATAACCGCTTGGGCTGTTTTTAAAAAAGGTTATGTATATTAATCAGTTCTGGAATTACCCGCCAGAGGGAGAACACCATACAGAATACTGGCATAGGCGGAACCCCGTCAGGGGTGGAAACGATCGTCTTAGTTGTAGACATGTTGTGGTGAAGGCGAGTATGAGTGGGCGGAGGCAAAGCAGTGAAGAGTACCTAAAGCCCAAGGGTCTGACAGGTTCAGCTAACCTACAAAAGGGGCGGCCCACATGATGTGGAAAATCCAGGTGGAAGGTTAATTTTAGTCTGCGCCACGATGCATATCCGTATCAATCCATCAACGGACGCTTTGGGGAAAACTCTAGCCTTACCCAAATCTCGCAACTTGGCAAGGCCGCTCTATTGAAGTATTCAGATAATTTAATTGAAGCCAATAGAAGCTGATACAGATACATCAGAATGATATAGAAGCACAGTCACCCTGGACCCTGGAGAGCTGATATGGATGTAGATAGTTGGGTGACTACGCACTTATGCACTACCGTCTGATTCTCCCCCCTATCTGTACACTTAACTCCGGTGGGAAAAAGACGCTAGACTGTTTGCGTGCTTTATCGGATTGTCCGCGTCGGGAGTTGTGATCGGAAACATTAGGCTCAATAATTTCCTAAAACGACTCAGAAGCCTATCCTTGTATGCGGGTTCAGCACGTTCAAAGATTTATAGTTTTTAAAGTTTCACTCACTTGAAGTCAGTAAAAGTTATGCCTTCAGTCTTGTCCTTTCTAAAGAGTCACGCAACGAAGCGTGGTCTCCTCGCAATGACAATTTCCATCCTAACCTTATTTAATATGCGGTTCTCCTTTACCACCACACCGTTTTTTGTAACCCTTGATGGCGGCCGAGACGCACTCGCCTTCTCCAGTGAGTTTCTTTTGAGCATATACGCAGTATCGTATGAGCTCAACTCTAGCAAATATGACAGTATTCAACGTGGACGACCAAACAGGGCGATGGCCCGTCAAGGACCTTCGACTCGCGACCATGACTCCGGAAGAAAGTGTGCACTACGCTTTGGATACGGTTGCCGGAGACGTAGAGTGGAAGTCTACCCTTCCCCGCGGCAGAGGGGTCATCCACCTCCAACAGGGTGCGACGAAAACAGCATACCGGTTGGCCATGTTCCACCAGCTAGAGTGCCTCAATGTTATTCGAACCGAAATGTTGGAACGCCGAGCGCACCCAACCGTCCCACCATCGGACAAGGCACATTTCTGCTTAAACTATCTAAGACAGTCCATCACATGTCATGCAGATCCACACCTAGAGATGGTGAGAAGTGAGTATGGTGGACGAGCAGTACTTCCGTATACCACGCGTACGGACTGTGTAGATTGGGAGATGATCTGGAATCAGGCAGAAGAGAATTACGACTCGCATAAGTAGCGTACATTAAACACATCCGTGGACTTACTTTTTCGAGATTGAATTGGCATACAGGGCACACATTCACGTGTCGGGAAGAAATTCCATTTTCGATGGAGGTTTAATTTGATGAGAACAACAAATCCAAGTACCCGGTCCTACATCAACTTGTAACGGGGCATGGTGTCGTATGTAGGGGGCGTCCTAATGGCGCACAAGTTGACATTCCTATCCGATCTCGGTCGTGTGCACAGATTTCAAGCGGTTTGTATCTCCAAGAGGGTACTGTCAAGGAGATTGAAAAAAGAAGAAAAAGACTATAAATAGGACGGGCACCCACGCCGAGGACTGGTAAGGATACCGAGCCACACAAGACTCCTCCAGATATGGACAATTTCGGCAGATATCGCAGGCACGAAATGCATATGGGTATGAGAAGCGTCACCCGTGAATCTCCTACACCGAACGGTGCCGGTGCACTGATATCAGTAAAAGGATAGGCCTCCCGGACGACGCTATGTTTGGCTATCTGTGGATGGAGAGGAGCCGTTCGTGGGATCTACCACATGAGGCGAGGTTGCTCCCCCTCGTCCTGCAATAGATAGCCTACTGGGCCAGAGATAAAGCTAAGATTGGCAACAGACTGACGCGAGATACAATTAATAAGAAATTATGGTAAGTGTGTTTGGACAGGAGGGATTTGTGGAAATTTCTAAAGCCCACGTAGTCACTCTGGGGCTGTGAGTCCGATCGGGAGCTGTTGGTCGGATTGACAAGGGGGAAAAAATGGCACACAAGCATACCAGAGTTCGGGGAAGGGAGAAGGAAAGGAGTCTCTGTGCTTCTTAAGGCTACAATTCAGAGGTGGCCGAGAGCAGAGTGAGCAGCAACGCCCCAACGAAGCAGGGTATAACCCAGGAGAACTCAACCACCCAGCTATCGAACGGACCCTCCCTCGACGACCGCTGCCTACCCCGTGTGGCCCCACATCCGTAAGCCAAGACGACTACCCTAAATCGGGCCCGAACCAACAAGAGCGCTTGAGGTCATGACGGAAGCGAAAGGAATGGGTGGTAGGTTGCTAGGAGGTGTGGCTGCCACGAGATGATAGCTGAATTGGCAATTTGGAGCCAAGCGCCGAAAGTTGGTGGTGGGAGGTGCGTCGGGACTCGGATTGGCCATGGCAGAATTATTCAAATCATGGTTCACGCGATCAACAAGCGATCAACACGCAACACAACTGAAACTCAGCGCAATGATGACTATGGTTGGAGTAGTGAAGTCTGCTGAGGATGTAGTACTGATGTAGTATATCAATATTGTTGAGGTGATCAAGATACCTTCGAGTCCCGACCAGGAGCTTCAACCCCAGGAAATTGGAATGTGGTTCGTCACATTTGATTTGATATAATTGTATAGCCTCTCGTTACATCTATGTGCGAACGAGCGATAGGAGTCTCCTTCTGAGCTTTTCCCGATCGACCTATATATGATATAACTTGCCGCCCAAACTCGGATACTAAGTTTATTTACAAACAATGCATTCCCTAAATCTTATCCGAACTCGAAGAACAAGGGTTACAATACATGTACTGGCAGCTGCTGACCCGGATCAGTTGCACCTCGATGTTGTAGACGGTTTCCGAAGTTGTGTTATTTGTGTACTAATAACGTTTGCCACAATATACTTACAGGAGACATACAACAGGGGCGTTTGATTTCAATTGTACAGTAGGGATCCAATACTGCGTTTAATTCTCTGTGAATAATATTAGCTCTACCAACCACTTTGTCGATAAGAGTCACTGCCTGGTGCTCCCGGGAAGTGCGGGGGCGGCGATGATGCATTATAGGCATTCGCACCTGGGAATCCTGGAGCACCTCCGGGAAATGGTGGAGCCCCAGGGGGAGGTCCTGGTGGTGGCGCATAACCACCCTGGTGTGGACCATGACCAGGGCTAGGGCCACCAGGGAAGGATGGTCCAGTTCCGGGAAAGGATGGTGCGCTGGGGAAATGAGCCGGTGGGCCACCAGGGAAAGATGGGGCCGATCCCGGGAAGGATGGAGGCGCAGCAGAGTAGGAGGGGCTATATGATGGGGAATATCCTGCATGGTGGGGTACTGCCTGTGAGGGTGGAGAACCTGGATACGTGGGTGCAGACCCTGGGAATGAAGGGGCTGAACCACTGAATGATGGAGGAGGGCCTGGTGGTGGCGCATAGGACGAAGTGGGCGTGCCCGCCGAGTAAGAAGAAACAGAGGGCTGTTTTCCTTCATTGTAATAAGATGCCGCTTGTCCGGTCACGGGTGGTGCTGTTGTATTGGTAGGTTGTTGCGGTGGTGCACCGGGATAACCTCCAGAAGGTCCCTTGTGCACTCCTGCGCCTCCACCGAAAATTTGTTGTGCCTGGGAGACACCAGGAATCTGATTGGCGTAGCCCTGTAAAGTGTGCTGGAACTGGACGCCCTGAGCCTGGGCATATGAGCCTTGTGCAGCAGGAGCTCCACCATCACCAGCGAGGCGAATGTTCTCGTGGTTCCGAACAGCGTTCTTTGATAGTCGTTGTATAACCTTCTTCTGATTTTTACCCAGTCTCTGCACCCAGTCACGCATACATTGCATCATTTCGCGTTGTACTTTGGAGTTTTGCTGGTGAAAATCGGGGTGGAAACTGATATCAATGGCAGTTAACTTCAAGAAATAGAGATAGGTCTTCGGCAACGCACAGACACTGAAGAATCTCTTCTGTTACATTATGAACATTCATTGAAGTATCATCCCAAGCCTTGGTGACGAGAGTTACGGTGTTCACCTAAAAATTACCCTTAAGTTCCGAATATGATGGTTAGTATGTAGAAGGACGTACAACGACTACTCTCGCAATTTGGCCAGCGGGCTCGTTAAGTATGAGGTTCTAAGGGGGTTGAATATTTCTCTCAAAGGATCCATATGAAAAAGCAAACGTACGAAGTGGTCTTTACTCAGGAATGAATGGGTTGGATCAGACTATGGAGTTATGAAGTAGATTTCAACATCCAGATTTTATGTAAGCTTACCGCTCGCGGATCGTTAAACACCTCGTACTGGTCATGGCTGTTGATCACCTCCCCAGATATATCATGCAAACCTGCCGTCGTGGTTTTCAAAATAGGTTTGAGGAATGGCTTAGCATAGAGAGTTAGCATATTTTCTGAGCAATGTCTGATGGGCACATTACCTCAAGCGTGGTAAATACGAAGACTGATTTGAAGACAATCAGACAAATCGAGTATAAATGTAAGAAATGAATATACCGGCAATGGAATCGGTAAGTTTCTCTATCATCGGTCCAAGCCCAGGAATCTTCTCTGCAGTAACGTCAGATCCCACAAAAGATGGCCGATTATTTTCCACAAACCGATAGTTTTGGAGATCTTTTTCATAACTATGACAAGGGCGTAAGTGCGGCGCAGAGGAAAATCGGTGGGCGGAAACTCAACCTGAATCTCTGAATGTCAGGACTTGCCAAAGGACAGCGTGTAGTTCTTGGGGGCTCATGTCCTCAGGCCTCTTCCCACCTTGCTCGGGCCCGGCTCTGATCCTTTCAACTGCATCAAGATCGCGCGACATTTCACTTCCCGCACCGCCTGGAAGAGTAAAAAACAGATCTCGAAGAATATCACCTGGACCTGAAGGGCCGCCACCAGGCCCTGATCGAGAAGATTGAGACTGAGACACAGAGCGAGCCTTATCAATCTCTTTATTGAGGTCTGAAACGGATGCCTAGTCGTGATGTCAGATAGAATGGTTGGGATAGGGGCGGGAGGCATACTTGACTCTACAACAAGATATGGATCATTAAGAGCGTTAGTTCAGCTCGCGTAGCGGAAGGGCAGCCGTACAAGATGGTCAGTGGCCTCTGGAATTATGGTAAGTGTTGTCGAGCGTATGACAAGATAAGAGCACCGACCTCCTAACATAGAGTGGGCAAAATCGCTGGAACCGAAGGTCCCTATGAGGGAGGTATTGACGGTTTAGTTAATAGTAATTAAGCCTACAAAAATCAGGTTTACCGGTCACGATGGGCGCAACCCATCTCCCATCCGGGGCTTGAACTCGAACCTGATCGCCGACGTGCAAGAATACATCTTGATGACCCATAGCAACCAGCACCAGTTCACAAAAGTTAGAATGGGCGGTGAAGTCCTCGAGAGTGTGTAGCTAGATCGGGATATACATTCGGTACACGAGCAGCAACAATTGAGACCATACGCACGGAAGTTCCCAGAAGTCTATAAGCCTCGTATTCGTCCTGTTTTCTGCCTTGTGAACGATGTTGACGTCCAAGGTGGATGCATTGTTCGAGCGTCCGCCTCACGAGTGCCTTGGAGGTGTCCCAATGACCTTGTTCTATAATGTAAAAGAAGTTGTAGAATCAGAGAGCATCATGTGAGCGGAAGACATTTGCCATTCGCAATGTAGTTCTTCATCCCCGTTCGAGGATCGATCTCGAGCTCCCTTGGCTATCGAAGATATCTATAAGCCTCTAGATTTGGCAGGAGAAATATTACACAGACATCAATAGGCGGTCGAAGTTTGGGATGATATTTTCTCGGATCTTCGCCTTCTCCATAGCCCTTTGGATTATCGATGTGCTCTATCTGGGGGGATGTATTGGAAAGGCAGGGAGGAATCGAACTAAATGGGGAACTGACTGGAAGATATACGCCTAGCCGTTCTGGGGTTACTTCGAATTCGTTTGTGGCATACCCATGAGCCTGACATTGATTTACGGCGATAAGAGTGCGATCGTTGGATTTTAACCTTTAGTGACGCGAACTCACCATGAATCCAAGAATCATGATTAGGTTCATGATAGTCTAGTGTGCCAAATAGCCACAATCTATCAAGATCGTGCTTGGACGTCCTAGAAGGGTAACGCACCTGTTGGGGTAGTTTCTTCAAAGTTGCAATATCGACCGCCTGAGAAAAGACGTAAGTATGGGAGGATCCAGAGGTGGTAGCGTTATACTTGGCTATAATCGCGTAGCCAATTTCTGCAGGGGTTCTTTAGCTCAGTAGAACTTGGATCGTGGAGTCGGAGGCCAGCTCACCCGAAGTATACGCGCTTAATATCAAGGCCATTGAACTTGGACCCTTTAGAAAGCATTGATGCAAGAGCGAAGCCTCCGCCACTACCGCGCTTAATCAATTCCGCAAGGGCATCTTCCTACCGACCCAGACTTTTTAGAAAACCTCTCGTAACATAAATAGATCGGCACGCACGATATCGCCATGCCTGAATGCCCTGCCTTCCATATACGCAAAGCTACATAATACTCAATACGATCAAGAAATTCGTTGAAAGAGTTTAAACTCACGAAGGAATATTTCCGGCTCCAAATGCGAATACGCCATTTCCTGAGAGGCAGACAGCAAATATAAAGACTAGAAGTAAGAGAAGGGTGATATTGCTCGGCATTTTGCCTAACTCTCGCAGATTCGGTCAATCGCAAGTGGAGAGAAGAATTGTAGGAAGTAGATGTACAAACCACAGCGTCTTATAAAGGATTGCCGAATCGGTGGAGGCTGTTCGGTCTCTCGTTCCATATCAGGCTAATGGCGGTGCCGCGGGCCGTAGTCTCTTCTCAATCCATTACAGAAAAATGTAAAGAAATAGACAAATAAACAAGCTAATGTCGAGTTCCTTTCAGCTTCAGATACCGGAGGGACTACGCTGAATTTGAGGGTGATATCTGGACAGCAAGTGCTGAACC
>CEMJ01393684.1:23520-34982 GCA_900068955.1 Clitocybe nebularis | reverse complement strand
TGGGACAAGCGCCCAGCCCAGCCACCGCCAAATGCCGAAAAGCGCCGAAAGTTCTCTCTTTTGGAATATTTTTTTTTGCTTGTCACCGTTGACTTCCTCCCTACACTCCACACTTCTACGCCCCCCGCGGCCTTGCTCTGTCTGTGCTGTACTCTTTAGACTTTCACGCTCTACCTTTAATCCTTCATGTACGTTTTATTTCACTTCAATTCTTGGTAAAACAGCCACAATTGAGAGAAGACTAACCTGATTCATAGCATGACGAACTCCACCACCACACCTGTCATCCCTTCCGAAGTTGGATGGCAGTTTGTTCCTCAGTATTACACCTTTGTTAACAAGCATCCAAATCGCTTGCACTGTTTCTACACCAAAACCTCGACGTTTATCCATGGTACCGAGGGAGAGGATGGCAAACCATGTTATGGTCAACAGGTGACTTTCTACCTTTAAACTCTCTTCTGTCATCAAACGCATTCAGTGTGTGGTGAGACTAGTTGCTATGGTATCGTTGTCATTTGCATGGCCTCGACTGGCGCGTCATTATCTTCCCGAGATAGCTGTGATATACGATCGTTCTTGATGTCACAGTGTTCGCTGAGACTGATCCTTTGTTCATTTCCCCCCATCTCTGTCTGGCGTAGAATTTCGTTTTAGCTGACATAATTTGACAGGAAATTCATAACAAGATTACTTCGATTGGGTTCCAGGACTGCAAGGTTTTCATTCACTCCGTTGACGCACAGTCCTCCGCAAATGGTGGTATCATCATCCAGGTCATCGGCGAAATGTCAAATAACAGCGAACCGTGGCGTAAATTTGTTCAAACCTTCTTCCTGGCAGAACAGCCAAATGGTTATTTCGTTCTTAACGACATTTTCCGCTTCTTAAAAGAAGAGACTGTCGAGAGTGATGATGCCAGTGAGGCGGCCGACGCCGAAGCTGTTCCAACTGCTCCTGTCCCAGAACCTGCCCCCACTCCTGCTTCCCCAAGTCCAGCTGAAGAGGTTTATGAGCCATCCCGGGAACCAACTCCCCCACCACCAGTCAACATCGTCGCACCTGCACCTGCAGCACCTCCCCCTCCCGCCCCTGTTGAAGAGGCCCCCACCACCGATGTTCCCGAGCCACCAACTATCGTTCAAACTCCCACCCCCGCACCGGAATCGCAACCCATTGCAACCACTTCAACTGCACAGCCCAATGGAGTGCACACTCCTGAACCTGAGCAAGTCACGCCTGTTCCCATCGCTGAAAACCCGGCACCTTCGCCGGCACCCCAACCAACAGCTTCACCCACCCCCCCTGCCCCCGCCCCTGCTGCTCCTACACCACCTCCAGCCACCCAGGCTTCTGCTCCAGTGCCGCCTGCACCTACGCCTTCTGCACCTAGGTCATGGGCATCCTTGGCAGCATCCAACTCAAGAAAATGGGGCTCAGCTGTTGCACAGGAGTCGCGGGGAGTAACTGAAACACCGGTTGGCTCTGCACCTGGTAGCGGCGCACACACACCTCCTGTTGCAGCTGCACCATCTTCCGCGAGGGGCCCTCAACATCATCATCACCATAGTGGGAGTGGACAGGGCGGACCTTCCGGACCGCACCCAGCTCTTCTTGCCGCACAAAACGTGGCGATTCCCCAATGCTTTATAAAAGTAAGTTTAGCCAAGCTCGATTCTTCTATGGAACATCCTAACACCTATCCGTCTTCAGGGAGTCACAGAAACTATATCTCCAACTGTCTTGTCGTCCTACCTGACGCAGCGTTTTGGCCCCATCAAGGACGTTGAAATTGTACGCGCCAAAGCATGCGCCTTCCTCGAGTTCGTCAACGTCGACTCTGCCAAGAGAGCCATTATGGCTAGCTTGCCACAGGGCCAGGGCGGTGAGGGAGGTGTCTGGGTAGATGTGGGAGGTGATACCGGGCCGGTGAGAATTTCGATCGAGACAAAGAAGGAGAGGGGCGATAGGCCTATGAGTCGGCCCAGGGGTGGCGCACCTCCTGTCAATGGTGAAGGTAGGGGTGGAAGTGGTTACAGGGGACGGGGTTCTGGAAGAGGTGGACGAGGGGCTGGTGGCGGGAAGCAGGGCCCTTGATCGACCACCTTGTCTCTTTTTGTGGGATGTTGTGACTTATAGCACAGGTTCAGACCGCCTCATGCGAGTTAAACATGGTCTCTCATCTGTTCTTTAAGGTCGTGCAACGCAATCAAAAGCTCTCATTTTTACGCTTCTCATGATTTACTCTCGGTTCTCTCATTGTCGTTGCTTTCTCCGCATTTTTTTTCAACACCCACATTCCTTTTTTTTCTCTTTACCTCATTGGAATATGATAACGCCTCTTCATAACGTTTTCGTGGACACGGCCAATAAGTGTGATTGATTTTCTGGTCTATACAAGTGTGGGGATAGTCCATGGTCCAAGCGATGTGTACTTTATAACAGAGCAGAGTGGTATCACAAAATGGGCGGGAACATATCTGCATATCCAGATGCAAGCAACTAGTGCCGTATACCGCAAAAATAACCCAAAAGATGTAGCAACTAGAAAGATAGGAGATGCTGAAGGTGCCGCATTATGGGCCACAGAACAGATGAGCTCCTTGGCGCGTAAATGGATATTGTTGTGACTGAATCAAAATTGATCAGCAAAGTTTCCTAAAAGATACATAGAAGCCTCACGTTAAGTAGACAACGATCATGATAGACGAACATGACAACTATGTGATGGGTGCGGGTTGGAAGGTCATGATTTCTTCGTACAAGAGTTCCTTCAACTGTTCTCGGCTGATATCATCTTTATGTACTGTTGGAAATTAACACCATTAGCTGCGCAAACGTGCGTAAAATGCGATTTTTACTCACGATCAAACTCAAAGAATTCTGGATCCAAAGGTGGGGCAACAGGTTCATCATCAGGGTCGTGCTAGTCACATCATGTGAGATTGTGTTGGGAAAATTATATTGTCGCGGACATACATATGCCTCAAGGTATGGATGTGCCAGAGCATCTTCAACAGTGATGCGCTTCTTCGGGTCAAATGTCTTGAAAGCACGAGTGATGGTAAATAAAGAAGATCATCTACGGAAGAATTAGGCGATATCATACCAGAGTTTTGGTCAAAAAGTCCACAGCAAGCGGATTTGCATTTGGGAAAAGTTGAGCAAACGGTCTCCTTTTGCGGAAAGGCAGAGCGCGTATATAGTCACGCGATCTGCGCGTTGTGATAGCATAAAACTCATCGAGCGTTGGTGTGCCCAGAACATCGAGAATCAACGTCAATTGGTGGTGATAATCTCGTCCCGGGAAGAGAGGCTTGCCCGAAAGCATCTCTGCTAGGATGCAACCGACGGACCAAACATCGATAGCCTGGAAAAATCTCTGTTAGAATATATTTGCGTAAAAGGGGGAACGGTCTCACTTTTGTATATTGCTTGAATGTAAGCATGATCTCTGGGGCACGATACCATCGTGTAGCGACATATTCAGTCATGAAGCCAGTTTCGGTGCCGGAAGGTTCAGCTGTCTTTACGGAGCGAGCCAGGCCAAAATCGCAAACCTTGAGATCGCAATTTGCATTGAGGAGCAAATTGGAAGGCTTTAGATCTCGATGGATGACATCCGCTGAATGAAGGGCTTTGAGGGCACGTAAAGTTTGATAGATAAAATATTGTGCGTGATCATCAGAGAGGTCCTGTGTTCGGATAACACGATGCATATCGGTTTCCATCAATTCTTGAATTACTGTACCAGTGCTGTTAATATGAGGACTTTATGATACGGATATTAATAGACGTACGATACACCTCCTTGAATGCTTCTATCGAGGGTGGTTTGATGATGTCAAGGATTGAAATGATCTTGAGGGTAGCTAGGTCAGACAAAACACATTTTCCCCTTGAAATCTAAAACTTACATTCTCGCTGACTCCCGCTTCGCTTAAAAACTTGAGCAGTTTAAGCTCTCTTAACGTTCGTAGACAAAACATAGAATGATCAAACGGTGCGATCTTCTTGATAGCGACCTTGCGACCACTTGGTCGATGTACGGCCGAGCATACGATACCATAGGCACCTTCTCCAACTACGTCAAGCACTTGATACTGGGTCCCTTTAGAAGCGAGTCAGAGTGTCATCTCCATTTTTGTATCGAAATCCTCACCAACGTTGAACCGCACTTTTCTCGGGGCAGGTTGAGCTGCAGATGCTGCATGACTGTGTTTGGACTTTGTCGCAGGCTGAGGTTGTGCTTGAGCTGGGTCAGGCATCGTGAAGGATGTAGTGGTGATGGTGTGGAGAGAACAAGAACAAAGGCTCGATAGGTGAACAATAGGCACAGAACGTATATGTAGGGTTCCCAAGCCGTAATGATTTGGAACAACAACAGATCTTCTTTTAGAAGACCCGATCACGTTCAATAAACCCACGATGGCCACCAGCTGTTGTGATGGGTCGCCGAGACCTGAATATCACTATTATCACTCCGTTGCTCTCAAATAGCCCACTTTACTGGTGTTGCCCTAACATTCCCCATGGCAATGGCCTATTGACTCCCGATAAATCCCCAATCTGTATATTCCTGTCTTCTCCGGCTTTGGCTCTGATTTCATCCCATCTACAAATCTGCCAACTACTGTAAGACCTGCTATCCCCACCAAGCATGCGCCGTGTAACGATTGATTGAGATCCCCTCATGTATATTATGTTTTTCTTCCGACTGCTATTGAGAAAGCAGTACCTTCTTCCAAGTGACAGGCCTTCGCCAATCAGCAAGAGCACCACACATGCGCGCCCAAATATCTGGAGTCGCGACGACATCAGTCTTCTGTACTCATGAAACCTGAGAGCTTCTGTGCTGTGAAGTTTAGGCCCATCTGCCATTGGATATCATTTTCCTGCGTCATCGTCTGCACTTATCCAATTCGCCCCTATCCTATAACCAGTTTGGCTTCTAGCAATAAGGTATAAGGGTGTGCTAGCCAACCTGAAATATCTGGTGATTCCTCCACTCGGCAACTGTCATTCGATGATTAGATTTTGGCACAGCTCTCGTTCGCTCTATATACATTCATCAATACCTCTTGTTTGATGGCTGTTGGGTTTTGACTGATGTCGATAAGTTGTCCCAGACTAGGTTGTTGCTTGGCTGGAGGATCCAAGGGCACGGAACTCAATCAAGCTTCACATGACGTACTCTTTCCGATGCGGGCCTCCTGTTTATGTCCCTATCTTTTGACGCTTCTTAGGGTACAAACCGTTTTATAATATGCATAAATTATTGTTTAGGTCCTAGGGCTTTTGGGGGGCTTTTTGTTACTATTCGCATAATCATGACCAGTTGTCAGACTTCGGTTTTATTGTCAAGGCACATGCACTTTTTAATCTTCCGCGTAAAGGTCGTGCTGCTTGATCCTCACATCTATACATATCTGTTGTCAAGCATGTCCACACAAGCAGGTATTGCGGCACTACCGCTGTATGACCTGCTCCGATCAACAGTGACTGATTCCTCCTAGTAATACATGTCATCTTCAAACTGATCCGTTGTGGAGTTGACAACCATTGGCACACGGTCCTAACTGCCGAAGGGCACAACGAAAGGCCAATAACAGCGTTGGGATCAGCGTACGATCAACCAGTGAGATTCAAAGCCGGGCCACGCGTGGAATATATTGAGACCGGAGGAGCGTCTTAAGGCCTAGATACCGGGAGGCGCTGGCGGGTCGCTAGCATATTGAGATCTTGCACGGCTATCTAAAGCACGCGTGCGTAAGGAGATGATTTAGATGATGTAGTGGGTTTACCAATTGGACCGCGTACAGGCCTACTGCCGTACCCCCCCGGGCATCATTAAAGCCCTACTGAAACATATAGATGCAATCCAAGCGGAGATACCCCCTGCTAGCGAGATGGGCGTATGGATCCGTCGAACATACAAGTTAGGGCATGCGAATGAGATGGTAAAAAACCACGTCAACTTGTTCGCGATGCAGCTCCGATTATGACTCGTCTGGCCGGCAGTGGACGTAAGGTTTGGAGTTTACTTATTTCGAGGACGACAATGAGCGGTGGTGGGATCGCGAATTCTTGATCCGCAGTAGTCATACTGCACCGATAGCAAAAGGTCCCCATAAGACACAAAATCGGCGTTTTTTTTTAGCAAGGGGAATGGTATAATCAGTGCGAAGGTCAGCATGAATGGGTTTAACGGTTTATGGGGGCACTAGGAAAGGACCTTGCATAGGGTATACCTCAAGGGTGCTCCATTGTCTAGCCACGATGGGATGTATAGATTGACCGTGTCAAGTGATGGACAGCGAGCGCAGCCCAGAAGAGATATAGACGTCGCAAGTGACCGCAGCCGGTTCTTTCGGAGACAGCGAAGGGATTTAACCTGGGGTCTTTGATATAGGCGTATTAAAGTGACTGTTAGAATGTATAGTAGGATGCAAGTCCTCGGGTCGTTATTTTTATCAGACAGAAATGTGTCAGCACGGCGTTTGGGAGGTTTTTGGGGGAATTATATGCAGCCCATGCTGCATCGACGGTATAATATTGAATACGGGTTATCATCAAGCTCAGCTGACTTCAGGGAGTGAGTATCAAATTATCGATACTCGGGCCTGAGTTTGTGCAAGTTAAAGTCGGAAGGTGGCGGATTGTGGCGGTGCAGCTTCTCCTCGTCACGCTTCCGTTGTGACGTGTCGTCAATCACTTGCCACGAAACCAACTTTCCTGGCCAGCTCATATTGTTCCCTTCCACATCACCTGGCTCCTGTTTTCCCTTATACTTCAGGGTAACTATTTCCAGATATCTGCAGTACAATGATCTGATGAAATAAACCTTCTTCAACAGCAATCGGACGTTCAAAAGCTGTCAATTATGGAACAACAACTCAAGGCTCCTCCGGAAATAAAAAATGTCGCTCAATTCCTGAGGGGTGGAGGGGCAGGAATCAAAATTCGTGTAGGGGCATTGAATGGGAAACGTCTGGACTACTTCAAAGGTGAGATTCAGGATTGCTGGCACCTCCCTGCCTGTTCTCTCAACTCATGTTGCCCTTAACAGGAAAATCTGCCATCAAATCTCTTTTGTCGCCAGCGTATCAAAAACAGAAAGGATGTCCGCCCGTCACAAATGAAGCTGAGGCACAAACTGTTCTCCAGGGCGTGAATGCATTCGCATTCTTCCTCCGAGTCCAGCGCGGGTCCCCCTCGGGCTCTTCCTCGTCTTCTCCCAAAAACCTACAGATTATCCAGGAACAGATGTTTAGCCCAGACGAGTACTACGCGTGGTTTTACGAAGGGTCTCAGTGGACGACGTATGCGGGCGGCATTCTCATGGTGGCAATCATGCTTGCTGGCGTGATGTTCCCACTTTGGCCACCTATCATGCGCCTTGGCGTGTGGTACCTGAGTATCGGGATGTTGGGTCTCATTGGTCTCTTCTTCGCGATCGCGATTGTGCGGCTTATTTTCTATATCATAACGATCGTTGTCGCTAGTCCAGGAATATGGATATTCCCGAAACTCTTTGCCGATGTCGGATTTGTATGTGTCTGTTAAATTGATTGCTACCTGCTGCTGATTGGGCCTTTCATAGGTTGAATCGTTTATACCCCTCTGGGAATGGGATCTTCCCAAGAAGAAATCGAAGAAGAAAAAGAGCGAGAAGACTGAGAAGAAGGAGAAGGGCGCAGCAAAAAATAATAATGGTGGTGGCGCATTCATTGAAGAGGTGGACGATTCAAATGATTCGCGTCCCCAAAGTCGGACCACCAAAATTGAGGAGGTTGAGGACGAGGATGCATAGCACCGTGTGTATAGACGTTACCAAACCCATTTCTATTTATGTTTCATAGTTTTTCTTGTCTATCTGGACGGCGATGTGCCGCCAAATCAACCGTGACTGTTCATCTAATTAATTATGGACTTGGACATCCGGTCCGGTCAACTGACGCAGGGCGTCCTCTGCATGCTGAACCCCTGCTTGCATCCCAATCGCTTTTGATTGTTTCAAACTTAACGAGAAGTAGTGTTTGGCATTCTCCTGATCGCCAGCCATCTGACATGATCAAGTCAGTCAGTTGATCATCTGTTGATATAGACTTTGTATCCGTACCCGTCGGAGTGCAGCAACATTGAACAGAGCTACAGCAAACGCGACTTCACAGGTCGGGTGTGGTGTTGAAACGCTCTCTTTGGAATGCATCACAATGTCGAGCGCCTTGGTTGCCCATGCTTCTGCTTGATCAAGACTCTTGGAATCAAGGTCATGTTGACTTCTCACTATCACTTCGGATAAGTTTGACATCAATTGTGCACCTAAAATATATGTTAGGGACGGTTTGTTGTGGGCGAGGCATGAAACCAACAAACCCCGACATCTATCTTCTACAGAAGCATCGTGGGGCGGTGGCGGTATCAAGATGGAGATTGCCTGCAAGTACAGTGGCATGGCATAGCTAGATAAGCCATTGATAAACTTTATCCAAATACATAAAATAAGTCAGACTTACTCTAACTTTCCGGACCGCGCATAGAAAGATCCAAGTGCTTCAAATGGCGCGGCTATATCAATCTTAGTGGCCCAGACTGGAAGCTCGAGCCCAGATGCCATGGTATGAATAGTACTTTCGTGCACCGGGACGACGTTTCCGGCAGTTTGCTGGTTATCTTGGATAGATCTAAGGATGCTTTCAACAGCCCATGAAAGGTGGCGTTCTTCTTCATCCGGCCTCTGGAGCGCGGCAGCCATCTCTCCTAAGCGGTATGCAATGGAAATTGCCCTCAGCCTTTCTAGCCCATTTAGACCCCCCTTCGAGTCGATGTCCTGCATGCGTGTGAGAGCTTCCATGTAGATGTCGTATGCCTTCTCGTGCCCATTGTTGGATTCTAACACCCCTGCAAGACATACCGCAACGCCCGAGATTTTGAGATATGGTTGGGTTTTGAACAGCTCAACGGGGAGCGTTTTCGTGGTTTCCCATGCCCTGGCTTTCTTATGTCAAGGAGAAACCCGGAAATGACCTAATTTCAAGCGCACCGTCGCAGATACTGTTCACTGAGCTCAAAATCATCCTTAGACTTAGCAGAAAGACCGGCACGTAAATCCTTGCGCACTTCTAGTGGCCACAATGTCATTGTTTGGTATACGTCATATCTAAGCAATGGTCACATCGTACACGGGGGCTTTCAACAACTAGAGGACATACACGCCGTACGTTGCTGCGCCCAACCCTCCGCAAAGCAAGACCGAGAATAGCGGAGAAAATTTGCTACGAGGTGGGGGCGGTTCTGATGTTGAATTTTGTGCGCTATACGACCTGGGGCGTTCATGAGCAGTGGCTAAGGCAAAGACGTTTACTTGAGGACGACATGTTGAAGTTTTCAGAGCATGTATAACGGGTCTACTCAAACTCCCCAGTCGAAGTAATCTCTGAGTCATATAAAGCGATCAAAATCTCTCCGGCCAGAGACTTAACCGTTGGGAACCAGAATCGAGAACGTGAATGCGTGAACCAGGAATAATTATAAGCTTGCTTTGCTAATCATTGTTTATTTGTGGGCCATGACATCAGATCTTATCTTATCTACGAACGTCTGCCCAAATCATTGTACCTGCGTTGACTAGGTCCCAATCTTCGGGCAAATGAAGCGGCAACTGATCTATCGTAAATTTCAGTGTAACAATAACAGGGGGGAAAACCTCACACTCCGTAGTCAGGATAAAGATAACAGCACTTGAAGGCAGTGTTAGAGCCTATGTCCATTTAGCCCACATGCACGTTCAGATTCATCTAACACTTACAAGGCTTCTACAAGAGATACCATTACCCGTCAGTATATATGAATATAAGGAAAATTCTGGTCAGCTGCTTACAGTTCCGGCTATGCTTCCACCTAACAAAAATATGTCTAAATAATGTGGCAATTCCGAGGAATTTGATGGCTTACATTGCTCTTCTGGTAGTTGGGGGCCAATGACACTCCGGGAGAATACCCCCAAGGTCTGGGCAACTATAATAAAAAGGAAAGAGTATCGTGCAAGCATAGTGTATTGGGGTTCTCAGCTTTACCTTTGCTAGTGGTTTACATAGGAAACATTTGTATACAACGGATCTCTGTATTAGCCCTGAGCGCTTGCCAGCAAGTACCTGGCTAGAAGCATTCAGAATCATGTGGAGTAACAGCCCTGTATTGAGCCTGGCACCTCTCGCCACCACGGAGATATGTACAACAGGACAAAAGAACTATATGGGACTCGCATATGTATGGACCCTGTTACGAGATCACATACATTACCGCCCGCGCTCTGATAATTCGCTGTGATGGTCGCAAGAGTTTCAACGGCGGCTATCATCTGAGTAGCATTTTTCAATTCAAGTTTGGATATATTCTTAAGCTCGTTCACGGCACTATACGTTAACCAACAGTAAACCTTCAACAGGTATCGTAGTGGCTCCGATTCTTTAATTGCAGCTTGTCAAGCACCTATGCCGTTCTTTATACTTCAACTATTCATCGTTAGATAAAGGTAAACTCACTTTCCAACGTCGGGATGCACATAGCAACAAGTCGTACCAGAAACACCTAAGGGTGGGACAGAATTAGGGTCATGATCTTAGGTAGTAGAAGCGACAAAATATGTTACATGTCTAGGGATGGACAGTTAAGATCATGAGCTAGAATTTGTGCTATGAGAGACTTACTCCGATAGGGCCAGCGATGGATGAGCCTAAGAGGCAGACAGTAAATAACATGACGGGCAAAATTCAGTATAGACTTACATAAGCCTCCTTCTGGGATGTCGTCGCACACGACTCTTTGAGCAAGGAAAGCGATGAGAATGGTTGCAAGTAGTTTATACATGACTAGGGATGACTTTTGCAGTCCAATCATTCGTCCTTTATATCTTCAATAAGGCTCAGATGCCGGTGGTACGGATCTTGCAAGCCAGGGAACATTGACCACGACCAGCACTTGGTGCCCGTAAGTTACCCTGGATATTGATATGGATCAGCTTTAACCATCCTAGTACTTATCGGTAATGACGGGGATCGAGGCGGTGATTGTTAATAATCACAGACAATAGGACTCCTGCCGCCTAACTCATCAAATCTACTTTATGAGTGTTCATGGGAGACAGAGGATTTTAAGAGGATTGTGTAGCAACACGCCTCCCACCCAATGTCAAATATATACCCTGCCATGGGAATAAGTCTTCGGGGGCGAAGGCGTTGGACCCTCGATATAAGTTGTGGTTTTCAGGGGCGTTTGAAATGTGATTGCGCAGCCCGGGGTTTATAGTTGGGGTTATTATAAATATCTAAATATATCAATAGACATCCTACCTATGTTAAACTCGAACGATGACGCCAGACTCGGGTAATAGAGTATCGGTGAGATGATGAACCGAGCGGGTATTATATGGCAGTTAGATCATCTAGCGAATTTGGTTT
>CEMJ01393682.1:57669-91288 GCA_900068955.1 Clitocybe nebularis | reverse complement strand
ATACCAGAATGCTCTATCTGAGATACAAGCTAGCTCTATGGAGCTGGACCAGGGAATAAGAGAAAGACATATTCTTGTCATCGATGGTACACCAGACATGGCGTTACAATCCTTACACTAATTACAATTATTCATAGGAGAATTACGATCAATTGCGCCTGCATATCTTAGTCGAGTCTTGGAGCTTGTTCTAAACCTTCTAGTATCGCTTTCCCTACCATGTGATAGCGCACCCGTTGAAGATTTGTCCTCAACTCTTGCTGACGAGCACGAAATCCCAAGAATAGTCTCTACCCAAGTAATGTCTTGGTTTGGGGATATCCGAGAGGGAAAGTGGAAGATGTGTGTCGACACAGTGATGAGAGAAATGGGTCTGAGCATCCTGAGGCATCATAAGGTATGACTACCATTATTGACTGATATCTCGGGTTTTTTTGACCGCCATTGCTGCAGCACGAACCCATTTATAAGGAAGAGCTGGTAAGAAAATGGAAATTATTAGTTGGCGACATGTTTGAGTCATCCGTGTCTTTATCATTGCTATCGGTGAGCCAACCCAACCCTATATCCATTATATCCACCAGCTCATCAATGTGTATAAAGGGCAATTATCTTGCATCACAAGGTGATTCAGACCTATTATCATATTTTCCTGCGTCTTCCCTACCTGTCGAGGCCGCTCCTCGCTTCGCCGACCTTTTCCTTACCCGTTCGAGGTGGAAGGGTGAAGACATATCCCCATTTCTATCCGATATCGCAATCAATGCCAAGGAACGAGACAAGTTGTTATTAAAGTTCGCGAGGGCAACAACAGATGCCCAGGGGGTTTGGTATACAGCCAGGGCACAGTACAATGGCTGATATTATTATATACAATCGATACAAACAGCTCCACTACTTAGTGTACATCGGCTCATAACTTATCGCGCGTGTACGATAGCCCCCGTCCAAGAAGAGGTTCAACAGGTTTCATACTTTGAGTTGTTTCGATCGAGTTCTAGCCGGTCTTCCCAGAGCTTTGATTGGGTCCGGCCTATACTCATCCTCTTCCTCATCCAGGTCAAATTTCCTCTTTTTCCTCCCTTTATCTCGGAAAAGTGCATCGGTGGAGTTTGTACCAGCACCATTAATGAAAGCCCACATGGACTTGCCAACCGTGCTGTTGTTTCGGATATCCTTGAATTCCTGGCGAATACTTGTACGCATATGGTATATTGCGTCCGCCCGGTCCTCGATGGGTCTTCTCCGTAGGACATACAGCAGGACACCTAAATGTTTACATGCGTCAGATTCTGTCAGCGGCGACTTTATATTGTTTATTGTACCAATGAAGATAAACTCCACAGGTGCCAACCGCTTGCCTATCTTCTTTAAACCAGTGTTTAGATCGGGATTTGACGCAATATTCCAGAATTCTCGAAGAACTTCTTCAATATCAGTCTTGAATCTCTCTGGAGGGCTGTCAACGCGGGAAAGCCATTTTTCCATCTTCTGTGCAGTGGGGATATGTTCGGTTTCTGGGAGACCATCGCAACAGCAAACCAAGTACGCAATGTTTTGGAAGTCGCGGCCACGTTTGGTGTCCCATTCAAGGACGGTAGAAAGGCCGCCTTCTACGGCGACGTGGCGTGATTCTAACTCTGATATCCATCTGTATTTCGCGATGTCAGTCTATAGCCGGCGGTACTAATATAAAGTACCTACTCTGACCAAGGTGACGAAATAGCTTGTAACTTTTCTGTTGGTTCATGAATCAGCAAGCGAATATGAATCGAATGTTTATGACCGACCTGCGGCTGTAAGAGTCATTCCCATTTGCACCCTTTGGAAAATATCCCGCTCCGCTCCAGGAGACAAATCATAGTATTCCACTAGCCGGCAGTTCAGTTAAACATATCTGAGAACGCACGAAACTAGACTCACCACACGTTATTTTCTTACTAGCAAAAAAGTTTTTCCATTGCTCTGGAACTTCCGCGCGTACAGACTTCGAGGTATCTGATAACGTATACCAAAAGGATTTCTTGGTTCTTATATCTCTATCTGTCCAATTTCGAAAATTAGTCATTATGAAGCGTATGCATAGGGAGAAAAAAGACGAACGAGGTACCTAAAGGTTGATGATGGTGAGAGGCGGAAAAGGGTAAGGAGTATGTAGCGTACCTGTCCATCAAAAAACCTCTGTATAGAAGTAAGCCGCTACTCAAATAGGGTCAGTCGATATCCCGTCTACATGCAGTCAACCCTCTCACCTGTTTACCGTCGACACATATCCGGGTTTCTTGGCCATCGTCACTATCGCGTGTGACGGAGAAAACGATTGGAGGGACGTAGAAATTGCGAAAGATTGAATCAATTAACCCAATTTGTTTGGATTCAGGCCAAACAACCTCTAAATAGTATCTAGTCAAGCAGATTGCCAGAAGCTCATAACATTGTGCTTTGTACCTCTTTGATAAGGTGGGTTCAGGTCGATGATTCCTTCGTGGATGAGTGCTGTGAAGGTTTCGTTCAGTCTATGCGCGGACACAAAGACGAGAATAGACTAACTATGCAATTCCTGGGTTGAGTATGTTTTTGCTGAGGGAGGAGTAAGTTGGTCGCGTATGCTGAATGCGTTCGGGTCTTCATCGTCTGAGCCATAATCGTCGTCCAGTTCATCAACTTCTGGCTCCTTGGCTGGTGACGAATCCATCGAATTGTCGAGGTTGAACGTTGCGAAGAGCGAGCCCAAATTAAGTCGGTGTTTCTATTTAGAGCGGAGATAGGTGCCAAACAGTCACTACTGACTGTAATTGAACACCTTCCTGTCCATGGCTGATGCCAAAATCCCTCTTCCAAAATTTCTAAAACTCTTTACTAGTAACAATGTTCCAGTACCAAAGGCAATGAATGTTGCTGGTAAAATGTTGGTTTTATTTCCCCGACTAAAATTTAAGAACATCATAACATCAAACATCTAGATACAAAGACTACAATACTTTGGCGAAATTGGCACAACTTGACGAAGTTAAACTTTTGTCTGCAGGGGTAGAGAACAAGGATGATCGCAAGCTGATAATGAATGCTGTCCGACGATCTGGCTACGTGCCCAAGATCTCTCCACGAAAAGAAATAGGGAGCTCAACGAGGGACTCGGATGCCGAACCCTCTACTGTTCTTCCTATAACCGCGCTCCAAAGAGTGGTTTGTGTGCACACAAAGAAACCATACTCTTTTCTCAAGTTTGAGTTGACTTAGATAACTCCTACCAAGAGGAAGAGAAAAAGCCCTGACGAGGATAACGACCTGCTACCCGGGTTCGTGGACGAAGCCGCGAAATACGGTAACCTCGTATTTAATGAAGTTTTAGAAGAGGAGGTGGCTATAATACCACTTATCTCTGGATACAAAGAGCTTACCTAGTGGATAGATATTGATGACTAAATCGACCGTTGTCAATCGAGCGCCATTAATGACCGCTTGGGCTACAGTTGTTGCCGAGCGCATCGGATTTCGTCTTGAGGAGGCACTCAGTATCGGTAAGCATGGACGCCCGCCCTTTACGCAATGAATACCATATATTGTCAATTTAGCTTCTGTTTATACTGAGATGAACGCCGTCGCTAAAGGTGTGTCTCTTGGCGTATACAAAGACGCGAAGCATCGCGGTACAGAGGCTATCAAAGGAGGCTCCCAGTCTTATGTGGAACTGATGGGAAGACGGTAAGTTCAGCTATTCACAAATATAGGATGAGATCTGGCCATCTGAATGTGATTTTTCTTAGAATGTGGGTTCTGGCCCCTTGCATTGTGATAATTATTTATAAACCAACAGACCACTTTACCGAACGCAAACGGACCAATGGCGCGCGCTCTCCAACGGCACTCCAGTACCGCCAAGCACAGCCTTTTCATATATTTCACGAGCATTTCGCCAGACCACGTCCCACATACTCGGAGCGCTCAAGCTGCTTGTGAACAGTTTTACTGCCCAAGAAATTAATAACAAAGCTTGGAGTCTATATACTGAATTTCGGCCCGCTGTTGATGAATGGGGAAAGAGGTCTGAAGTGAGATGTTCGACTATATTGAACTTGAGAAAAAATGCAAACTTGCCAGCGGGTCCCGCCGACTTGGAAAAGATCATAAAGAAAGCAGATGCTGGTCAGGTTCTGGGTAGCGTTGGGGTGGACACTGAGAAACGCGAACGGGTAGAAACACTTACTCTTGAACAATACGAAGCTGCGTTGGATAGCGACTTCCCCTACTGCAAATTAGACGCCTCTTGACAAGATACAGGGAACAGGTCTGTTTGTATATGGATAATATATATATATCGTGTAATATAATCTAATCATTCACATCGATAGAAACAACACATGGGTTCTAGGTCGTGGTAAGTACAGCCATCAGGAAGTCTGGCTTTAGAGTTTCTGGATAATGGCAGAAGTGAACTGCGAGGTAGTCGCAGATCCTGAAGGAAATAATTAAGTTGTGGACTTTGTACATGAAAAGTAGGACTTACCACCCATATCAGCCGTCCTAACTTTCCCTTCGTTTATAACATCGAATGTCGCGCTTGCGATATGGTTTGCGATGGGATCAAGCCTTTTTAAGGGGTGAGTCTAAATGATATTATGACCTCATCCAGACATACCCAAGGTGCCTGAGCATCATAGTGGCACTGAGAATCATAGCCGCTGGGTTAGCGCGGTTTGTGCCCATAATGTCGCTCGCGACATGGCGACATCCGGGTTCAAACAAAGCATACTCCTAGTGTCATATATCAAAGACATTTCTTAAAGAGATCACGGAAAACCGACTCTTCCGACGTTGCAGCCTGGAACAATACCAGGGCCTCCGACAAGGGCAGCACCAATGTTGGAGACGATAGCACCGTACAAGTTAGGCATGACCATAACATCAAATTGATCGGGTCTTGCTACGAGCTGCATGGAACTGGGTTGACACTTAAGTAAAACCGCATATTGCAGGAGGGAGGGAGTCAAGACATACGTATTGTCAACAATCATATCGTTGAATTCAATGCCAGAAGACCTGTAATCCTCTGCGACGCGACGGAACGTGTTAAGGAAAAGTCCATCACCAAGCTTCATGATGTTGGCCTTGTGCACACACGTCACTTTCTAAATAAAATATAAGCACGCTGGTAATGTGATGAATACAATATACTTGCTTTGCGGTTATTCTTCAAGGCGAAGTCAAATGCGAATCGGGAGATACGTTCTGCCTTGGCCCGAGTAGAAACTTTAAGACTTTCCACAACGCCAGGGTAGCTCTGATGCTCTAGGCCTGAGTATTCTCCCTCAGTATTCTCGCGGATGATAGCAAAATCGACATTGGAGTGGCGGGTAGGAAACCCGGGAAGAGATTTGCACAGTACGACTGATGCGTATATGTCAAGCTGCTGGCGCATGGCAACATTCCATGAGATGTGTCCGGACTGGGATATGGGAGTGAAAAGAATTCCTACATCCTCCGATAAGGCGTTATCGGTCCGGGCGAAGAAGAGACAAGTATGTACCTTTCAATCCCACTCTGTTTCTCTTTAGACTTTCCATGGCTTGCTTGAAGAGCGCCTCTCCGGATGAGGACATACCAGATACATCATACTGCTCCCACTCTATGGGTGCATTGACGTGGTCAAAGATCTCCTTGACGGAGTCCGTGATTTCCGCACCAATACCGTCACCGGGGATGAGAGTTACCTGGGCGGGTGAAATCGGCATCTATAGAACGGTCTGATGACTTGGACCACATACAGTATATATGCCACCGTATTTTGTAGTTGGCTGCACGTATGGGGTAAGTTTTGAACGGAAACATAGACGGAGACAAAACGCACTCTCTGAGCAACACTAGGAAACCCGCCAGAGCTAAGCGTTGTAGCATTTCTCTGTTGAAGGGGTCAATATAAAGGGAAGGTGCGATAACTAGACATACGGACGGCTTGAGAAATGAGTGGGCGTGTAGCCGCAGATATGGCGTTGCGCAACATCACAGACGCTGGCGCAGAACAGACAAATGGACAAAAGAAAACGGGGTAAGAACTCGGGAGTCGGAACTCTGGAAGATAAAATCCGATTTATTTCACGTGATCTTGTTTGGTCAAACGATCAGTAAATTTGGATGATGGCAAGTTATAGTGGCAAGCGGCTGCGGTTAACATATGGCTGACCGAAGCTGACCGACCCACTAGAGGGGCTGCTCATATAATGGGCCTGCCCACCCACAATTTCTCTTTACGATCCTCACGACACAATGCCCCACGATATTGCTGAAGTCCCCCAGGCCACCCGCCAGCGAAATCTTTCGTACTACCTCGTTCTGCTATGCCTCGTTGCGCCTCTATGGACATCTGTACCACTTTCTTGGGCATTTGTCATATACGCACTTAGGTCTGGCAAGATTTGGTATTTTGCATGGCCTGGGAGACTGTTCTTTGCTGTTACCCTCTGCGAGGTTGGCCTGACACGATATATATAACTTGAGTATATTGATTCAACTGTGTTTACAGGTGTTTTTCAGCATATATCACTATCATTTGTGTCAGAGGATCTCCGGACCGCCTCCTTATGGCCCAGGGGAACTCCTGGAGATCCAAGCGGCTTATAGGAGGCTGCTCAAAGCAGGTCTGGCAAACCTTCCACAAGAGGGTGACGACGAGGAGTCAAAACGATCAGGCAGCCCCGAAGAAACCATACTACAGCTTGAGCGTGATGATCCACGAGCTATAGACTTTCGTAACTGCTTACGAACTTGGTTTTGTAAGGTGCCCTGGTCGTCGGTTCGACTACATGAAGTTCGACAATGGCTTTATTGGTCTATTTTCAACACCGATCTCCCCCCAGCAGAATCCATCTCGGATTCTCATCAAATCATTTTAGACGAAGCTCTTGATCTGCTTCAAAAGCGGTCAGGGTCTATTATCCCGGCAGGATCCGACTCCACCATCAAACCGATGCGCTTAACTATCGATAATGTCAATATAATGTGGCGACCTCTTACATACTACGCGCTCGTCTGGCTTTTCAATTGGTGCCACAAGCAACGGTACGAGAACAAATGGAACGCACGCCACGGGTTCTACCATGGTCTGGAGTACGTGTCTGACGGGTTCCATATTCTATATCTTTGACTAGCGTCCTGCTTTAGATACCTTATCCGTATTCCTAAACATTGGGATAATCTTACTGGCCCGCGACCTATTGTTTTCATCCATGGATTAGGTCTTGGACTACTCCAGTATAACCACGTCTTCTCCCATCTCTTCGAAACGTTTACAGATCGGCCATTGCTCATTCTTCTTCAACCACAAATCAGTCAGGACATCTTTCACCCACGATTCCTGAAACCTATGTCCCGGCATCATGCGGCTGATCGATTGGCCGGGCTCATTAGCAAGCTTGGATGGGTGCAACCAGACGCTGGTGTTGATGAAGGTACTAGCGAGGACAGCGAGGAAGAGGCAAGTACTTCTCTGCACGGTAAGAAAACGTTAGGAGTTACGATGTTGAGCCATTCCAAGTGAGATTACTTTGGGGCTTGAAACTTCGCTACGATTGCTGAAACAGATCCATAGTGGTTCATATACCCACGCTTGGATGCTGAAAGGCCATCCCAAGATGATTTCCCGCTCTTGCTTCGTTGATCCTGTTACCTTTTGCTCATGGGAGGGAGGTAAGTTCATGTCCAAACACATCTATGCAAACAACTCCTCAATTTAGCTTAGATGTGTGTTATAACTTCATCTACCGGCCTTGTAGGACGGTTAGTTTGGCCTTACTACCTTTATGACTAGGCTAATCTCTTGCTCAGGGCATTGAACTCGTAATGCGCTACTTTGTCAGTTGCGAGCTCGGCGTTGCCAATCTTCTGCAACGGCACTTCGATTGGGTTTCCAATTCGCTGTGGTATGATGAAATTCCCAACGCCCGGGACCCTTACAAAACGTTTTTCGTGCTTGGGGGGAAAGATGATATAGTTCATTCGGAGGTCTGTTCATCTAAATCATTTGTAGATGGCTGCTAATGTTTAAAGAAATACAGCGTGTCAAGAGATATCTTACCTCACATGGGGTCGGGAAAGGTTTGTGGTACGACCCTGAAGCGATACATGGTCAAGCATTGGCATCAGGAAGCCCAGGCTACCGCGAAATCGTGCGGTGGCTTCAGGAGCCAGATATCTTATCCCAGAAATAAACCGGCTTTCCCATACCTTCAGCGGGACTCTCGTTTACGCCATGCAGAAGCCTCGCCATATATCCACATTCATTTCGCCAGAAGTTCTTATCTATTTTCACATGTTACATCGTTTTGTTTTTATCCGTGATAATTTATGCGATGTGTCCATTTACCCACCGTCTACGCGTGACTTGAGTGAACTTGTCTCAATCTTGGAAATAATTTAAGGGCATTCCTTATCATTACGTCTTCCAATCTGTCGATGTCGGATGAGTAGTGGCTTTCTACATTTTTGGTAAACCATCCCGCCATTTCCGTACTCACAGCTATGCCAAATAAAGGTCAGACAACGTTAAGATTACATCTATGGGCCTACCAGGAAAGTCGGTCCCGAATAAAATATGATCTGGCTGAACAAATCCATCTAATGCGGTTAAGCTTGTCTCGTAGGCACTTAATGCAGTCTCGTAGTAAAATTCTTTGAAGTCCTCCAAAATTTCGTCGGGAGTGAGTTTGCACCCCATATGATTTGAGAGTACCGCAACACGCGAGGCGAGTAACGGGGTGCCGCCCCCCATGTGCGCCAAGATAACCTTGACTCCTGGGTATTTGCGTTTGCGCCCAGTCACGACCAGGTGTGCAGCAGCTTTGAAAGTTTCATTGGGAACCTAAAGGAGATTGAGGTGGAGGATAAAATGAAGGCATCGCGTTATACCTCGGTAATCGGAATGCACAAGGAAGGATGTGGAATGGGAGTCGACGAGGGTACTTGGGTACCATGAAGAAAGACAACGGCCTGTCGACGGTGTAGCTCTGCCCAAATGGCGTCGTAACGCTCGTCGCCAACATAAGCTTGATATTCTTCAATAAGTCTAGAGACTCGAAATCGTTAGATTGATAAACCTACTTGCGCAAGGTCCGAGGCCATACGACGAAGACATCGCAATTCCGTCTGCATGAAGCACATCAAGTGCATATGCAATCTCAACAAGAGCACCTGTGGCCATAGATAACTAGCGACCCACACGGGTAGAAATCAAGCAAACCAACCTTTGACGTCGTCTAGAAATGGTAGACTGGCCAGAAAGCCAAATCTGTTCGGATATTTTTCAACAACCTGGGATACATAAATGTTACGCTCTCTTGTGAGGGCGCGGTTTGCTTCGCCCACGGATCCCGAAGATAGTGCCGGCAGGGAGAGAATGGCTATATCAGTATCTGAAGCATCCATCGAATCCAGGCTGATATCAGGATTCCACGGCAGAGTACCGGGAGGAGTGCGCCATCCTAGCTTTGCATTGGAGGTCTGTTTATCCAGGTTGTCTGGGAAGAAGTGGTGATGGACGTCGATACGACCCATTTTTCAAAGGCGAATAATTGTATTATCTAGCAGGCGAACTTTATAGGCAAAGTGAGGACGTACTTTACAACACGCCGAACCGAACAGCAGGATGTCAAACTTGTCTGGTGTGTTCTTGGAGGTTCAAAGCGTCAAACGTCGGAGTGCCTCCATAAAAGGAAATGTATACTTCGTTTTGGTGGAACAGTTTCTACATATAGTATGATACAATACATATCGGGAAACAGACTTACGGTTACATCATTACTCAGCCCTAAAAGCCTTGCACTCCTCCGAATCCCATGTTACAAACTGGCCACTCATCTCCTTTTGCGATTTGACAGCCAGGGCAGCGATGACATGTCCGGAGGCTTCGGGTTTGACTAGTCTGCCTTCACGATGGGCACTGATGAAAACTTCCTGGTTCTTCCCTAAGAATGCTGAAGCCCTATCGCTTCGTGCAATAACTTGCATCTAAAGTTTACAATTTGAGATTGATATTCCTGAATGTCTTTCGAGCTTAAGCCACTTACATCAGTATCGACCATTCCGGGACGCAGGGCCACTGAAATGACACCGGGCTCCTCTTCTGCTAAAGTTCTTTGAAAAAGGAGTTAGGGATTCACCGGAAAATGTCGAAGCATTCGTGGACTAAACAGACCTGCATAGCGAATTCATCGCAGCCTTACCAGCACTGTATGGACCCCAACCACTGGATCCCTTGATGGCAGACCCAGAACTAACGAAGACAACCCTTCCCCCCAAGTCACTTTTGCGTAAAGCGGGCAAGGCAGCCTTCAACGCAGTGACAAGAGAAAAGAAATTAACATCAAAGTGGTTCTTCCACGCAGAAAGGGGAGTGTCGTCTCCAATAAGGCACATAGGCTCAACAACCCCGGCGTTTAAAATCAATCCATCGATGTTATGGAAGCTTTCCTCCGCCCGGGCTATAGCCTCGGTCAATGCGGACTCATTCGTTCTGGGACAGTTCAATACTGATGAGAAGGAGACGATGCAGGTGGTACTGACATGTCACATTGGATTACCAACAGGTCGTCCGAGGCAAGTTCGAGAAGTTCGGGAGTATGAGATCTCGAAAGTGCGACAACCTTGGAATTGAACTTTTTGAGCAGGTGGCGGGTAACGGCTAAGCCAATTCCCCTACGATATAAACATCAGCCGTTCTTGTCTAGGGGAATATGGAGTATTTGGCCAACTTGGAGGCACCAGTAACAATAACTACAGGTTTCCGAAAGGACATGGTGTGGAGATGAGAGTGGTCCGGGTAGATTTGATGAATTTGGAGACGATCAGTTCGGATTGCTAGCGGAAAGCTCGGCGCGCGGAGATCGAAAAGAATCCCCAAAGTCACAACTTTACAAGTGTTTAGCGGAGCGAAACGGCCAGCAGGGTTCACTCTTTTCTTTCACTTTCCTTCCCTCTCAAAAAAACCATGGTCGCTCGCTCGGCTCTCTCTCGTCTTGCTCCTGCATTGACCAATGCCCGGGCAACATCCTCGGTCGGTGCCAGAAGGACTTTGCAAGCTGCTCGAGGATACGCAACGGCAGACAGCGAACATATGGTATAAATCTTCGCGTTACTTTATACTGGTCTCCACTCAAGTTTGTATAGATGACAGTTCGCGACGCTCTCAACGTTGCGATGGAGGAGGAGATGATCCGTGATGAAAAGGTCTTCATTCTTGGAGAAGAGGTTGCCCGCTATAACGGCGCGTACAAAGTAAACAGTTTCGCCCCCACACCATGATGTGGTACTTATAACATTAACCTTTTTTAATAGGTGACCAAAGGCCTCATGGACAAATTCGGCGAAAAACGTGTCGTCGACACGCCTATCACAGAGATGGGCTTCGCTGGTATCGCAGTCGGAGCAGCACTTCAAGGTCTTCGCCCAATGTACATATATAATGTATTGATGAATGCCATATATCCTAACTATCTTCTTTTTACAGATGCGAATTCATGACATTCAATTTCGCCATGCAAGCCATTGACCAAATAGTTAACTCGGCTGGAAAAACATACTACATGTCGGGCGGCAACGTTCCATGTCCAGTTGTGTTCCGTGGACCTAACGGGGCTGCAGCTGGTGTCGGGGCCCAGCACTCTCAAGACTATGCGGCTTGGTACGGTTCAATTCCTGGTCTCAAGGTTGTTAGCCCCTGGAGCGCAGAGGATTGCAAAGGTCTGCTTAAGGTACGTGAAAACATCCCCCGCACAGATATATTACTCACATAATAACCATAGGCCGCTATCCGGGACCCCAACCCAGTAGTTTTCCTTGAAAACGAGATGATGTATGGTGTTTCATTCCCCATGTCGACAGAGGCCATGTCGGACAACTTCCTCCTTCCTATTGGTAAATGTAAAGTCGAACGGGAGGGAGGAGACGTTACCATCGTTGCACATAGCAAGATGGTTTCCCATAGTATGGAGGCTGCTGATGCTCTTGCCAAGGAGGGAATCAAGGCCGAGGTCATCAACTTGAGAAGTATTCGCCCCCTGGACATCGATACCATTATCAAATCAGTCAAGAAGACAAACCGGTGAGTGAATTTTGAATGGTTTGAAGGAAGAAGTTACCAATCTTGTCTATAGCTTGGTTGTTGTGGAGGGTGGTTTCCCCGCATTTGGTGTTGGTAGCGAAATTTGTGCGCAGATTGTCGAGAGCGAAGCATTCGATTATCTCGATGCCCCAGTCGAGCGAGTCACTGGTGCTGATGTCCCCACACCCGTAAGTTTTATATACTACGTAACAATTCGTCGCTTATGCTTTGCGTAGTATGCCACTAACCTCGAGGCCCTTGCTTTCCCCGATACACCACTTATCGTCAAAGTTGCTAAACGTGCCCTATACCGGACCAACTAGTTCTTTTGCTTTACTCACAGGATTGTAAACCCTATATTTGCACACCTTGCTAGATCCAATAATAAGCTTTTTTTATACAGTCACCTACTTTACTGTGTCTAATTTACTTTCTAGCTGTCGCTCTGGAGTGTTCACGCACTCCCCGCTGTTAGCCGTATACGAACTGCATTAGCATGAGCTTCAAGCCCTTCACAATCCGCCAACGTTACCACTATTGGTCCCAGACCTTTGAGGCCGTCTGACGTGATCTCTTGAGATGTGATGTGCTTTTGGAAAGATAACGTGTTGACCCCGCTAAATTGACGGGCATAGCCATTGGTCGGTAGCGTGTGGTTAGTCCCCGACGCATAATCACCGCAACTAAAGTTTTAGACACGTGAGATGGCGCTTCGGCTGCCTAGAAAAGACATACCTTTCGGGTGTATAAGGACCGACGAAAACACTCCCCGCGTTATCGATGAAGGCTACCTTTTCACTCGCATTCTCCAAGTGTAGAATCAAATGTTCCGGAGCATAGTCGTTAGAGAACGCTATGGCTTCCTTTACAGACAAAGTCTTGACAATGATACTTTTTGCGATTGATTGCCGGACGATATCCACTCTTGACAGCGCATGGGCTTGGACATCCACTTCTTTTTCAATCTCTTCAAGCTTCTCCCGCGTGAGGTTTACGGCGAGGAGTACGACTTGGGAATCTATCCCGTGCTCCGCTTGCGACAAGAGATCCGCCGCGACAAATGCAGGATTGGCTGTGTGGTCTGCAATCACCTAGCGACCAGGTAAGAAAGGTAAGTGAAAGTTATGATGTTCTGACTTACAAGGACTTCAGAGGGTCCGGCGGGCATGTCGATTGATACGAGAGCATCTGTATCATTTTGTACCAACATCTTGGCTGCTGTTACCCATTGATTTCCGGGTCCAAATATTTTGTCAACTTTGGGGACGGTTTCTGTACCATATGCCAATGCAGCCACAGCTTGAGCTCCACCAGCTTTCAAGATAGCTGAAGCTTTGACGAGGTGGGCGACATACATGACTTCGGGGGATATTGAGCCGTCGGAACGTGGAGGTGTTGCAAGGACGACTTCTTTGCACCCAGCAACCTGGGCTGGGATGCCCAGCATCAGAGCAGTCGATGGGAGAATCGCTGTGCCTCCCGGAACGTAAAGCCCCACACGAGCGATGGGTCTCGCAAATCGAGAACAGACGACACCTGGCATCGTCTCTACAACTAACGTTTCCCCATCGGTTTGTGCTTCGTGGAATTTACGAATATTGGCATAGGCTTGATCAATGGCATCCTTAATTTTGGGCTCGATTTTCATAGACTCTGGTGCATACGGAGGGAAAACGATGGAGGATGTGAGTTGAACCTTATCGAATTTGGCTGTGAATTCTAATAACGCTGCGTCCCCTCGAATTCGTACATCATCCACGATAGGTTTCACTTTGGTTATCATTTCGTCTGACTTCAGAACTGGTCGTTTTAGAAGGCCAGCACGCTCTTCTGCAGTCGTATTCGACAAATCTGACGTTCGCATGCGGATCCGAGGATCAGATGCTGGGACAGGTTGTTGTGGTTGTTGAGATATAGCTCCTTGGTTTCCTTTGGGCAGTTTGGACGACCACTGGGGTTTTGCATTCCCTTGTCTCCTGGTCACCCTTTTTGCCTTCGCATCGAGTGACTGCTCAATGTCCGCTAGCCCGACACCTAAGGAAATGCATTTTGTTAGAGCAAAGTAGAGAAGGTCCGCTGCCTCGAAAGCGACATTTTCTTTTGTTTCTGCCCGACAAAGCTCATCAGCCTCTTCCATGATCTTGGAACGAAGTAGCTCGGAGTCATCAAATAGGCGTTTTGTGTACGATCCATCTGGTGCAGAGGATAATCGAGAGCGTATAGTACTCTCTAGGGCCGGCAACCCGCTAATTCTGCCGAAACACGACTGTCGGTTAAGATGGCAGAAACCAGCGCCGTGCTGTATAACGCGGTATTCTAGGCTGTCCGAGTCGCAATCTAAGCGGATACTGGAGATTTCTTGAGTTGCTCCCGAGGTTTCTCCCTTCCTCCATAGACCGTGCTTTCGCGACTGATAAACACCTTTTCCTGTAATTACACTTTCCTTTACAGATTCTCGTGATGAATACACGAGTCCGAGAGAGTGTCCTGTCTCTGTTGAGACAACGGTAGGGAACAGGCCATCGGGTCTATCAGAGGTGATGGTTGCAAGGAATGCATCTGCGACGTTAATTTGATCCACCGATGTATGCTCAAGCGTGAGTTGGGCGGTGGGAACTACAAGAGTAGCCCCGATGCCCCGCAGCTCTCTAATAACGGCTCCTGTGGGAGCAGAGGTAGTGCCCAACAGGACATGGATATCGGAATTTGAGAAGAACTTGGACACCGAGGAAATGAGATCCAGATCGATAGAGGGTGTCTTTAGAAAAACGCCTGACACACCATTCCGAACGGTATCTGAGACGGCGCTAACACTGGCAACGTCCAGTAGGAGGAACAGGCGATCGGGTGGTATGCCGACACCGATTAACTCCTTAGCCCACGTCAGTGGCGCTATGATTTTTTCTACACCCCCATCTAACCACGACAGGATATTATCCAAGCTGATGGAGGGGTTATCGTCTATGCTCAGGTAGCATCGAAGGTTTGAGCTGGACAGCTGCAGAAATAACTGCGATGGAAGAGCAATGGGACCAATACGAGTAAGAACTGGAACCAAATCACTCCCTTGAGTGTCCAGTAATGGCAGAAAGACAGACATTGCACGAGTAACAAGAATTCAAGACCATCAGGATGCCCCTGTCTTATGTGGGTGAATGATCGAGTCAGAATTGATGACTAAGTAATAGTTCATAAGGGTCAAGGGGCAACGAAGTAATAAGGCGCTGTAGTGTAGCGGTTATCACTCGAGATTCTGAAGCTATATTCAATTTCTCGTAACCCAAGTTCGATTCTTGGCAGTGCCTGATTCTTTTTCCCTCTCGATTTTTCGGAGATTTGTTCCAGGTCAGTCTAGATGTCAAAGACTCCGGGTCCAAACAGCTGACAACGTCATGATCGGGACCAATTTCTATATAGTGCAGGCAACAACACGTCCCCACCCGTAACTTACCCACCCACAAAATCATACCGATGCCTGACATACATTTACCATCCATTCTACTCAAGGTACCCAGGAACTCAGTAACAGCCATTGGCTTGCCTTTAGCCCTTGGTTTGATCAGCAGTTCGGCAACTACCAACCTCATTACACTCAGATCGCAATGGTTCAGAGTGAGTCCTTCGCCCATGAAGTGTTGCCTTGTCCAACCCAACGACAACAGGATTTAAAAGTTCCGCCAGGCCGGCCCCCTAAACAGATATTACCTGTTGTCTGGTCGATCCTTTATTTATGTATGGTTGGCCACGCTATGCGTTCTGTTCAGAACTCAATCAAGTTGTACCCATTTAGCTGCTGGTTATGCTTCACATCTGGCCGTCAAATCCTTAGATACAGCGGTATCCCCGTCTAGCCGGTAAGTTGCTACTATATGAATGCACCAATCTGCCGCTGAAAGCTCCTGCAAGGTCCGATCTGACACTCGGAATCACCTTATATTATGCCCAATTCGGCATGAACCTCTTATTTAGTCCTATCTTCTTCGGTACGAGGCGGGTCAGTACATCCTATCAATCATGATCAGAACACTACTCAATACCACCTCTTCCTAGACCGACTGGGCCTTCGTCGATAGTGTTCTTCTGGCGGGGACAACCTGTTACATGACAGTAGGCTCTGCTTCTTCCGCCTTTCCGAGCCCTTTGCTGAATTCGTGTTTGATAGAAACTACTGGACGGTCCAACAGGGTCAAAAACCACGCCTTTCTTGGTACCATACTGCCTGTGGTTGACGTTTGCTTCCTACCTGAGCGGCGGGATCTGGTGGTTGAACCGTGGTTCTGCATAAGACGCAGTTATACCCCCTCGCTCGGCGGAGGGAACTGAGTGCTGTTGTGAATAATTGGTTGCTACATGGTGTTACAGAGTACAGCGACGAAAACATAGACAGTAATTTCCAGGTTCTCAAACGTTTCTTGTACAGTAGAGGGAATTACACGACCTGTATGCAAGTGGTCAATTTCCCGGCGCGATTCCGAATAAATCGAATATACCGGAGTACAGGGAGGATGGATGCACATCAAGGTGGAGGATAATGAATCAAATTACTGCAGTCAAGTTAGCCCCGGAATGTAAAATTTGCAAAAAAGAACATACTGAAAAGTACATGAGCGTGGATTGGGCCCTGTGAAGAGGTTTGAAGCCACGGCGGAACGCATCGAGAGAAGTATCGGCTTGACTACCCTCCATTTGTGTGTTAGAGTCTGAGAAGTCGACAGTCCCTTGTGGGTCATAGTGATTCTTAGCCCTGGAACAAACAATATCCGCATCTGAAATCAGGGGAGGTAAGTAGCGAAGACGGATGTCCCATTGGCGTATAACTGACAATATACAGGAGCCGGGATGGAAACTGAACGCGTGGATCGCGCGTATACATGACATAAAGCAAAGGACAAGGACTGTAAAGCGTCGGCACTAGAAATTATATCAATATTCGGTGAGTTCTGGTTCTGGGGGGAAATGTGATATCTACGAGAAATTGTTTTCCTGTCGTAAACATTGTCAGTAAATCATTACAGCTCACTGACATATAAAACACACATCATGAAGGACCTGGTCATGGTGATAAATCAGTCAGGAGTTTAAGCACCTGGGGACTGTTGTCCTTACCGAATAATGAGCAGGGCGGCTGGTTCCCAGTAGCCCACCGTGACTTTGTAAATAGAAATCAAACTCAGTTGGGTGAGATACGTCGCGGTCCACGACAGTACCCGCTTGGCAATTGCCACTGCGGTCCGCATCTCTATCATTCTGAGGGAAAAATCTGTCACGATAATGTGTCGGAACTTAGTTTGTGTCGCTCCAAACAGAGCAAGGAGACACCCACCTGACGTGATGGCGCTTCCCTACCACAATGATCGTGATTTTGGGGTCGATGCGAAGTTCTTCGCAAGCCTCTGCAAGGGTTGAGAACCAATAAGGGACCTGAGGGTAAAAGAGCGTTATGCACGAGACTCACTCTTCAACAGGGGAAGTTCTGAGATGTATTGTCAGTACTGAGCTAATGGGGAACTGTGTAGGCTATACCGTTTTTGAGAACAGCCTTGAATTGTCCCTCAGAGACTCCATCTGATATATATAAACTATTGAACAATATTCAAGACCACTGGGCGTACCGCGATAGAAGATGATCCGTTTAGGCGCCACATTTCCTGGAGATTTATGTTCCACATTCTCCCGGTAACGCATATACATCTGTAATACGTGCTGCGACGAAAATATTTGAGGGTATGAATGAAGACTTTACACATCACTCACCTTGCTCATCACATCTAGTTCTCCAATCATCTCCTGACGAGACGTTTGAACGCGAGAATCTGCAAAATCGTCAGGAATAAATAGTATGGCTGGTTGAAAAATCATTGACCTGCAATATATTTTGCTGTATCAGAGTCGACGTTAGCTACCAAGGCAGTGAAAGACGGTCGACCGTCGGATCCAGGGGCAGGGTGTATAACATCGGCGCCTAAAGGGATGATTAGTCTGCTTTGTGGAAAGCCATTGTTGATGCTATATTACCCATAACAATGGTCGGGTTGTGCGGATCAGTTAAAACAGAGACCGAGGAAGGGTCCGGAATTGTGTTGATACCTCCCAACTTTACATTGATCCTTGATACAGTACTGATTAAACTAAATCGTGGACTCGAGTAGCTGCCACCTTACTTTAAGCTTACGTTCGCAAAGTACTGAGGCTTGGCCCGATGACATTTTGAGCTTTTCATGCATTGTGTAGCAACACCCATCTGTCCGGCGGGTTAAGCTTATACATAAGAAGAAATGAAAGTACACTTGCTGTGATGTCGCCGAAGCTTTAAGAGAGGAGGGCGTTCATATATCATCTTGTTGACAATCGTCGCACTCACTGCTTCACCGAAGTGTAGATATCATTTCCACCTTCCGGTAGAACTACAACGATGAGGTTGGGACCAGCTTTCATTTCGGCAGCACATTGAGCTCCTGCATTGCGAAGATCGTCAGTGATATTTCCTTGTCCATTGAGCCAGGATATGTATGTAGTTTCTTGGATTTTGATGCCTTTCATTACAGTTAACTTACGACGTCGGCAAATCAGAAAAGAATCTTACCAACGTCACGGCAGCCTGCCACTAGTCCGGCTATCATATCACGGGCAGCAGCTTCTCCAAATCTCCTCTGTTGTTCGTAGATGACTACAATCCACCTAGGGATTTCGATTGGTCTGAAGAATCGCTTGTCAACCCTGTATTCAAATTAGAATATCAGCAATCCAGAAAGTTTCCCATTGACTGACATGTTCCAAGACCCATTGTTGGGTGTCTGAAAATGTGGGGGATTAAAATGGTAAAGTAAACAATTGTGGTGACGCCATACAATTGTAAGCATTTTGCTACCTGGGCCATACCTCAGGACTGGTGGTTTCAAAACCCTTGCTTGAACCTTAAGTGGCCCACTAGAATCTACAGTCATTCCAAATTGGCGAACGTATTCAGATCTTCCATAAGCAAGTACCTGTTAAAGGTATGGGCGATCAATACGGAAAGGTTTTAAGAAACGAACCGCAAGTCCATTCGTGATGCTAGCGAGGCGATCTCGTGGTTTCTTTGTGGCAAAGTCAAGGACATCCTTAGTTTTCTCCGGAGGTACTTGTTTGCGCATGATCTGTCCTGGTGGAACTGTACAAAGTTCTAAGGGAATTAACGCTCCAGAGCCGACCTAGAAGTCAGATCAGAAATAAAGGCTAAAAACGTGGGAGTGACTACGGACTTCCACGCATATGACATCCGGATATTGCAGCTTGCGATTTTGGATTCTTTGAAAGTATTCGGCAACAGTTATCGTACCCCCCTCACGCATGGTGAAGTTTAGAGCATTAGCCCCCGCCGTGCTCAATTTCTTCACCACGCGTGGAATCCTCTGAGCCATACCGTCTGACGATGTATGTATAGTCAAGACCCGTATACCAGATATGAAGCGTTGAAGTCTGAGTCTTTCACGGTCGGGAAAACCACGCTTTGTTGCCAACCAGTTAGGATCCGTTTTGCCAATATACTCAAGACATAGACCCAAGAGAGGTCCTGCTTTATACATGGTTCCAGTTGAGATATCAACATTAATGAGCATTTTCCCACTAGCTGGCCGGACAGACTGGAAATAACCGCGCCACAGTTGGAGACCTGAGCCGATGTCCTTCGTCTCACGGTCTGTGAAGAAGGAGCGAACATTGAACGGATATTTCATAGTTGGCTCCATTCGAATGACTACGTTTAAAGCCTGGGATGCAAGTCAGAGAAAAGAAAAATGAGATCTTTACTACGAACAGTAATTGCAGTCAGTACTGTATTATCGTGGGATTGCTCTCCCGCGATAAAACGCTTGAGGACCCTGTATATCCACCTTAGTATCGTGGGGCGACGTCTGACGATATGACGCACTCTGGGTTTATCTCAGCCACCTTATTCAAACGGACCTTGTAGACTTTTGGTCCTCTTCCGCTACTTGACTCGCGGGCATCGCCCAGACTGACGTCAAACTACAACCAATGATGAAAATCTGAGTGAATAATATGATATAATATGGGCCTGCCTCTTGGGTTCCAGAAGGACCGAAAGGTAACTCGCGCGCGGTGAACATATTCCTGCGGCCGTCATAGACAGCGCGAGGTGTAAAGATCTGAGGAGCTACTACAGTCTGCAATTGCTTGATGAGGTCCATATTGAGACGCGCGGGAAGAATTTTGTCAGGCGGAGGAATAACTACGAGTTATCAGAAACAGAGAGACCGGGCTCAAACATAATACCGTACCGACTTGAGAGATGTTGTAAGTTAATGGAAATTAAAACCTTCATGGTTGCCTAAAGGGTAAGTGGCTTACCGTCATAATGGTGTATGATCCCTTCTGGAATCGTGGTCACAAAAGAGTTGACATAGATAGGTAGGGTTCTTCCGCTGGTGCCAAAATCTGGCCGTTTGACTCCTACCGTAGTTATGTGGGAACTACTTGCAAGGGCGGCAGGAACGCCACGGCCACGACCTCTGGGAGGCCCTCCACGAGCAGATCCTCCGCGCCCGGATGTTCCACGAGGATGCATGTTATATAGGGGAGGTAGGGAGGAGAAAGGATTGGGGTAGAATGAAAGACGCTGGCCCTGGTACGATGTAATGATCGACTTTGATCGATGAGGAGCTATCGCAGAAGATCACGTGACACAGACCTGAGATGTGACGCGGGTCACGCGCCTCGTGAACAGACGCGAGTTATCTGTCGATTCGTCCGCTTGGTGCGTTGTGTGCTATGTTTGGGCTTCGTCAATCTTTCGGATATTTCAATCTCGAATCGGGTTGAACCACGTCCTCCCATTGTGCTATTGTACTCGGCCACCCTCCGGGTCTTTGGAAACGATGCCATACCTGGAGATCCGTTCGGGCCCTCAAATCTCGTACGGTGGAGTGCTCTTTATTCTCGGCTAGACCTATTGTCTCTGCGGGTGGCAGTGAGTCTCAAGGGCAAAAAATTCATACCTGAGCCACCTTTTGGCCACGAGGACGCAACACCCCGGTGTTTCTAAATCATAAGGGCGTCGCTCGCGATTGCTGTGTGCCCACAACGTGTGGCACCGCAGTTGTTTAAAACTCTGGAAGAATCATGGCTCCCCTTCTCACTTCATCTCAGCTGGGCTAGGTCAGACCTCATTTTACACGTTTTCATTTTTGTTGCTTTGGCTCTCCTTTCCTCCGGCCTAGGTCTGGATCAAAGTTATAAAAACCACGCCCCCTCGTCCTGCTTCATCCTTTGGCGGCTTCCGCACTTTTCATACGCAGCCCTCGTATACAAGAACCATGCAGCGAAATATGAGCTATCGAAAACCTGTGCCAGCATACATACCGTCGCCTCCTCCGTCACCTTCGATGCATTTGGGCTCGGAACTAGAGGGACCAGCACCACCTGTTTGTACTCTGATTCTCAGGCCACACTGCGCTGACCATTGATATCACAGCTTCCATGCGACTGGCGTGAAGTAATAGAGGCCTTAGTAGAACAGCGATCGAGCAGCTACTCAATAGAAGGAATGTTTAGCGGGCGTACGGAGAATGGGTCAGATCCTTTGACAGTGGTCAGCATTTTTTCCGGTTTTCGTTGGAGAGAAGTCAAACCCGATTCCTTAGGGTAACTATGGTGAATATCAGGGAGTAGCTGCGGGAGATGGGGTTACAGAAAGTGCGATGATCTCTCCCCCCGCTAGTCCTGCAAAACGACAACGACGCAAGTTACATCAGGTTAGTGTTTGCTCACAACAACCTTCTACAATCCCCCTGATAGATGACTCCTCTAAACCAGCATTATCGTCCACCAACTCCACCGCTTCCAACTCATTATAGAAAACGCAGGCTTGTCGAAAGTGAGGCATTCTATACTGTCACGTCATGCGACCTGGAGGTTGGTAACATCTATTTCCTGATATATCTTACCCAATTTAACCCTGCGTTCTAGTCGTGTCGTACACCTAGACTCTCTTGTTACACGCAACACTCCCCAAGAACTGGCCGTGAGCTGTCTATGATGGCTGCCTCTTTCTCCACATTTCGGACCAAGAGTTTTTCTTTCAAAGAAAAGACATACTCCCCTTTTGGTAACTCAAAGCCATCGACTTCATCATTGGGAGGTGTTACGACATGTGCAGGGTCTGACACCGGATTTCACGACCTTCCCGTACTTCCGATGCATATCGGCCGAAGCCCAAAACATAGACAGAGAGCAAGTGACAAGGAAACCCCCACGAGGCTGGTAGGTTCGTCTTGGTGGGAGCATATGGTATCATGGGGAGCTTTTTTGAGAACAAAAGTGACGGGCCTGGCAACATTTTTCACTGCCTGTTAGTGCATAGCGCGGGCTACCGGCGACTTGCTTCAGTCAATATCCACGATTTACTGTATAATTATTACTTATACCACTAAAACATTGTATCGTTAGGTTTTTCCCATGCATGCGTTATGACATTCGTCTTGATTTCCGCATGGGTTTCGGTCACCAAAAGCGCTATGTTGACGCTTCCTTGTCGGTATAATTAGGGACAGGCTGTCATAAGCAAACATGTAAATACTCCAACTTCATACGCACACCTACTCATCATGAGTTACTGAGAGCGGGGCGCTCTCTTCCGCCCAACCGCTTTTTCTATCTCTTGGTTTGCCAAGAGTCGTTACAACCTCTATTTGGAACCAATAGCTTTTTCGGCTTACAATATTACCTCACGCGTCATTGGTATTCCATTGTTCGTTATTCAAAAACCTAAATGGCACAGAGGAATACCAACGATACCCCGAGCGGGCGCGAGATCTACGAGACCAGCCTCTCAGGTGCTCGAGAGCGTCCTTATATACCCCGGTTGAAGTCAGATCCTCCTCCACATTCCCTCCCTCACACACTAGATGATTTTCGAGCTTCGGAAGGACGGGCAATCCGGAAAAGGCGACTACAGGAATTATGGAAACGTCTGCCTCTACCAACCTACGGAACCCACAAAACACAATCCAGTTCCAAAGGTCTTATCACCGAGGAGCTTACGCCAGAAAAGGCCGAGTCTCTGAGGGCGATGTATGACGATGAACTTCTCGACCACTGCGGAGGTCATCTGCATCCAAATCAAATTGGCTGGAAGGAATTTAAAGAATATGCCGAAGCAAAGGAAGTTGGTGAGTCGGTACTGGGACTGTTTCGGAGGCGGCTTATTCTAACATTTTGTCTCAGAATTATGGTCAATCTTCCATGATGAGCTTGACTTGGATGGTAATGGACGCTTGGATGCACAAGAACTGACATTAGCACTGAACAAAGCTGGTGAGCTGCCTTGTTCGGAGTTTACTGGTCTACCATGAACTTGATATTGAGACAGGTATCAAACTATCTCCGGCTACGCTATCGGAGTTCATGACAACGTTAATATCATCGCCGCACTCGCATGCAATCTCTTTTGCGGAATTTAGGGATTTCCTCTTGCTTTTGCCTAGGAAGGCGTCTCCAGCGGAAATATATCGATATTATGAAGTGAGGAAATTTATGGGTGACGATGGCAGGGGTGCAGCCCGAGTGACAATGGAAGGTGAGTAATGATTTATCAACGAGTGGTGGAGGATTTCAACTGACTTATACTAGGTGATGCGTTTCTGAGTGCTGAAGACAAGCCGCCTGCGGGGACAATCAGGGTATCTAATATCGGAGCGTCAGGGTCTACTCTTCGACAGCCATCGACTGCGCCAGTCCATGAGGAATCAGATGAAGATTATTATGAAGAGGATGAAGAGCCTCACAATTGGCTCGAGGGGCATACGGCTATTAAGTTTCTTCTGGCCGGGGGTATTGCGGGTGCCAGTAAGTCGGACACTCATAGCAAGCCTTCTGTGGACTCACACTGTTCCCCTTATAGTGTCGAGAACATGCACAGCTCCATTCGATCGTCTCAAAATCTTCCTCATTACACGGCCACCTGATCTTGGGGGTACATCCCTATCTCCCAAACCTGGTATTGGAGGTGTGAAAACAATCGGTAGTGCGGTGGCCCGCATCTATGCAGAAGGAGGTGTGCTGGCGTTTTGGACCGGAAACGGTCTCTCTGTTGCCAAAATATTTCCAGAGTCTGCGATCAAGTTCTTCGCGTATGAGTCCTCAGTCAGTACCACAACATTTTCAAGAGTGTTATCTTGAATGTCTCGATAGAAACGGGCCTTTGCGAAATACTGGGATGAGGTGGAAGATTCCAGAGATATCAGTGGAGTTAGTAGGTTCCTTTCTGGTGGGATCGGCGGGATCAGTAGTCAACTCAGTGAGCACCAACATTTGATGCTGCTATCTTGACTTAATACATCGTCGGGCAGGTATCTATCCAATAGAGACCCTGAAGGTGTGACCTTCCAATTTTGACCTCGATCAAGTTAATGAAAATTGTGCAGACCCAAATGATGAGCAACACGGCGCAGCATAAACGAACATTAATTGATGCAGCTCGCCATGTATGGGGCCTTGGAGGTATGCGTGCCTACTACCGTGGACTAACGGTACGTTTACATTATACCTAAAATTGGAGGCCTCTTCTCAAACCCTGGCCATGGACATAGATCGGCCTAGTTGGTGTCTTTCCGTTCGTACCGCCGCCGTTTGTTTGCTCCCCTATCACACCCTGAAACCCATGGCTGTACTAGATACTCCGCTATTGACATGAGCACGTTCGAGGCCTTGAAGCTTGCTTACCTGAGGTCAACAGGTAAAGACGAGCCCGGCGTAATGGCGATGCTTGCATTTGGTAGTATATCAGGGAGCGTCGGCGCTACTAGTGTCTACCCCCTGAACCTTATGCGGACGCGGCTTCAGGCATCCGGATCATCGGGACATCCCCAGCGATACACAGGCGTTTTAGATGTGGCTATCAAAACTTGGGAACGGGATGGGTGGAGGGGTTTCTATCGTGGGCTATTCCCCACATTGGCAAAGGTTCGGCTTCTTTGTGATTTTGATCCCCTAGAGGTACGTTAACGGCATGACCCACAGGTCGTTCCGTCGGTCTCGATATCATATGTTGTCTATGAACACACTAAGCGAAGGTACGTCATAAGTCGCACGTTGGTTTCCATTATCTGACGGCGACTCAGACTTGGTGTATAAATTAATACGTTATCTACGTCTTAAACCTTTCGCTCCCTAGATTATACGTCTCACCCTCGCATGTATTGATTGTCCATCTGCACATCTTTGTTTTGCTTTGCATTTCAAAACCAAGTTTCTTGATTTGAAGATAAAGATCCAGTATAATACTACTTGTATATATACACCACCAAAAATCGAAATAAAACCACAAGATTGGAGTATTGGGGCTAAGAAATGACCAAATGCAGGGAACGCTGCTATTGACCACGGTCGAGCTAGTACATACTACAAAATAGCACGACATGATGAAGTATCAGGGGGGGCAAGGGGTTAGATCATTAGGATCGTGAAGGTGAAGGTGGTGCATTGAGTGGGGTTATCGAAATATGTATTAATTATGATTGGAATTGGGGGAAACATTGACACAGGTCGTAAATGTGGGGATATACTGCGGTTGGGTTGGAGGTAAGGATCGCGTGCGTGGTCTGATTGTATAGGTGTGTCGATGACGTTGCGCTGATGATGGGTCGTGAACAAAAGAACCGTTGTCAAATAAATAAATAATGCAGGTGATCCAGAACGAAAACCGTAAAGATAAGACCAGGGAAGAGAAAGCGCAGTCAAAGATCATGAGATGTCTTCGAGACCGCGCTTTTCTTGGACCAATACTTGTAGCTCCTTGAGGCTTTGATCGCGTTCCTGTGTGCGTGAACGGGAGGCTAAGCGAATTTTTGTTCGCCATTCTTGCACCCATGTCCATCGAGACTTGCGATCTTCCGCAGTCATTTCTGCGGTGGACCTTCTGGATGACACCGCAGCAGAAGCGGAGTGAGAAATCAGGGCCCGAAGACGCCCGCGACCCAGGATGGGAGCAAGGGAAAGGAAGGAGAGGAAAATAAGTTTGAAGATGATCTCGGGAGACGTGAGGAGGGATGAGATGGTCTGAGGTGTCGGAGATGGTGTTGATGCGACGGTCTGTAGTATGTCACCGATCTGACGTAAGATGCCGAATAAGTCAGGTGTTTGAAATAGAGGACGAAACCGGGTGAAACCTACCTGGCAAGTGACTGCAGTCCAGGGAAGAGAACCAATGAAGGAACCAAGCATACAATCGGTCAAGGAGACACCACAGACCCCACATGCAATGTTGATGCCAGACCAGGGAACAACACCAATGAGGCGGAGAACGGACAGACGGACCCATGCCGAAGACCGCGGCTTGATTCCCGATCCATCAAGATCGGAATCTGAATCGCCTTCCAAAGCGTTTCGCGTCATTTCCAGGGCACGCGGAAAAAAGTGCGTTAGAAATGGCGCCAGTGGCGTCGAGAGCATCGTTGCGCAGGCGGATCCGAGCATGGTTAATGTTGTGAGGAGGACTGTAGCATAAGCCGGTGAAAATAGAGCACCTGCTAAGACGTTCTGAATGATGTGGATCAGAAGAGGGTTTCTATCGCGTAACGAATAACGGCACTGACCCAAATAACACTTCCTGGAACGGACCAGGCATGCTTCCAAATAGCTGTGATGGCCATAACTCCCACAACATGCGCGACGGGAGTGGACCCGCTCTGGGTATATCCGTGTAGTTCTCGGCCAAGTTGAGCAACATCTGCTATTGTCCGCGGCCATGCCAGGGAAATTGGCAAGGTTGAGAGGCAGAAAAGAACTAATGCGGTAGAAACGGGGAAGAGTAATACAACAAAGAGTATGGGTGCATGTACCTGTAAGGAGAGTTAGGAAGTAGAACGGACGAAGATGGATCCGAATGGTACGCACAGAAACACCTGTCCACCAACTCTGAGGCTGTTGGGGGTCAGCGATGGGGGGGCGAACATCATCTCCAAATGAAGTTTTTTGAGCGGAAGCAGATAAGGGAAGAACGAAATCGTCGGTACTTGATCGGGGAGAGGAAGGGGTCGACCAAGAAAAGGTATGTTTAGGTTGGAGGTGCAGCCATTGGAGGAAACGCGAGGCCAGAATGACGAGCATGGAGGAGGGCGGAGGGGAGGTTGATATGGGGTCAACGGAGAGGGAGGGGAGTTGCGGAGGAACGGGAGCGGGGGACGGAGAGCTGTCGACCTGGAGGAAGGAGGAGGAACGACGGCGACCGAGGGAATTGAGGGTAAATGCAGAACGTAGATTTGTAGATGAAGCACGGTGACGGGTTGGTGGAGGAGGAGAGAGACCTTGGCAAGTGGACATGATAGTTGGTAGTGGTTGTGATAATAGTAATAGCCAACAGTCAGCCCGGGGCGTGTTCGTGGTCAGCCTCGGCTCAGCCCTTTTTAAAAATCACCCGGGACGCGTACATCACTTGCCTCTTTGGGGATCAAAAACATCGCCCGATTAGGACTGTCTTAGACCTTGCACACCTAAGCAATCACTCATAAGCATCACAAAACATCTCCCGTCCCTCTCCGTCTTAGCAACTCGTTTCTCATGTCACATATAACAGTCATATTCGCCATGTAAACATAAGACGTGCTAATCCATCAATCTTTTTAATGTGCCGCCCGCCTGCTCTCCTGGATAATCGTCGACAGCTCCTCCAGCTTGCGCTTTGAACGTAAAAGTGTGCCCAGCTGTACAGTCAATAGTTATCAGTACACACACATCTGCCAAATATATTGCCTTTTATTCACCCTTTTCTTGGTCAATTTACGGGCCTTCTTGTCCTGTTGTAATAGACATATTTAGGCACATAGGAGAGCATAAGCCAGATTAACGCACCTTGGAGTTCCTCAACAGCTCCATTACTCTTCGCTCGTAAGCGGAAAACCCAGCTACCTCCCGGATCACAGACCGCACAAACTTGGTCTTGGTCGATTGTACACCCTTGCGTTGGCTGGGACGCACGACTTTTGCGATTGCTGTCGTGGGGTGGCCGTGGTTAGGGCCATAACGCATATCTAGAGGGGCCCCAGTCTCGTCAGAAACCCGCACAAGCCATCTTCCAAAGTTGCTCACTGGTTCGAACCATTTTCTTGAGGTCTTGAGGAGATCGTTGGTTGCGGCGGGTGGTCTACCTTTGATAATTAGAGATTCAGTCACGTGGAGGGAATCGAGTGGCTGAGTCCTGTATAGTTTCACTTCAAGACTTTCCCACCCTGTTATCTTGATCTTTGATCTAATCTCATCACACCTGAGTTTACATAACACAGCCCATGTTGCACGTGTCCCTCTAATATGTTATGGAGGAAAGGAGAACGTAAAAAGAAACCAGACATTAAATTAAGAAGGAATATATCAATCATGCTCAAACTTGTGCAGTTCCAGCCCAAATCTCCGTTCGCGGAGTCCATTGCCTCACCACTTTCACCTTGCCACCAGCAGCGGAAAGCGGTGAGGGCGAAGTAGTGTAGAGGGAAGGCATCATCCTTGATGTCTCATGTGGTGTACGTGGTGCAGCGCTGGATGTCGGAGAAGTCCGTGCAGAGAGAATAGGTGTTGGAGGTCTTAATTTATGCCCGGTAGTCTTCACACGTCGTTGATCATCTATTGCTTTGCTGTCACCGCCACCTTCTTCCTCCTCTTCTTCCTCTTCCTCATCTTCGTCCTCCTCTTCTCCATCGACTGTACCCTATGTACGCGATTGTCTGAGTACATAATACCAAGGGGCTTGTAAAAGTAAATAACCTCAACGCACCGGGTCAAAATCCTCCATCTGCCGATCTCCGTCCTCATCATCTTCGTCTTCATCATACTCATCATCTTCATCGATCCATCTTCCGCGCCAATCAACTAGATCCAGTTCACTGGGATTCTCAGGCCGTAGCCGAAGCCAGTGCATCCGAGGGCCGCTTTTAGCACGCTCACTTACTTTGAATCCGTAGATCCTAGGAACGTAAACATATCCAGCGGCACGTTTTTGCCCACCGTGTGGGTTTGGGTTCGAGAATGCAACCCCTCTGGCACTACCACCGGACGTAGCGCTTCTCGGCGAGAGAGAAGAATTGCCAGTGGATGAAGGTGCTTTCCAAAATGGTGCTGGAGCTAGTTCCCGATAGCTTTGAAAGAATAGGTGACCAAACGTGGTCCCAAAGAAAGCACCTGTCCATCTTCAATCAACATAATAAATGAGTGTCACAGGAAACGTATGGCCTACCATCTACGCCCTGAAATCTACTGCTGGGCGGCACGTATATGTCATTACAGTTTGGGCAGAATAGCTTAACGGTGTCGAGGCCCGGCATATCCGATCGGCCACACGGTACGACGTTGCAGCTAACGCAATAGACACGGGGGCAAGAGCCGAAGATACCCTTCTCGTACTTGTCGACCTGACGGAACACATTTCTCCTTTCAGTTTCCTTTTGTGGCAAGCAAAATGATAAAGGCGAGGTGTACCATTGCCTGCAGTCCTACGCGCGTGAGTATGTATCGCTGGTGGACAAGACCATATAGCATCTCTGCTGATGATTCCACGATCGAGACATCTGGGATTTTTGAAGCGTCTTCGTCTGAGAAGGGAAGTAAGTTGTCGTGCATCGACATCTAGTGCTATGTAAACCCACACCTGGTTCAACATCCAGCACCATCTCCATGGCCTCCTTCCAAAATGGAACCATTGTATTTAGTCCAGTGAGGTTGAAGTCGTCCTCGATGAAGTCCTCCGTGACCTCGCAAAAATATTCATGTCCAGGCAAAGAGCAGAACCAACTGATCCATGTAAGTGTGGATGTGGGTGTGGATGAAGCTGCAAAAATCAGAAAGTTTGTCAGACATGTAAACCTAAGGCCAAAGGTTCCAAAGAACAGCAAGGCGAGATGTGCATGGATACATAGAACAAACGAACGCACTGTAGCCATCCTCCTGCTCCTCTCGTTCCTCCATGATTTCGTCTCCCTCTCCTGTTCCGCTAATGGCCTCCTCTTCCTCTAGATCTGCCTGAGATGCCCCTGCAGCTGCAGGTGGTGGTTGTCGCGAGGACATCAGTGTGGTTTTGTGACAGACAACAGTGTTGTCGATGTCGATGGTGTGAGCTTTCCAACTCCGATCGATCCGGATTCAGCCCCGAACTAGCGAGCTCACCCTGCTTATCGGGGCGACCTCCAGCAAAGAAAACAACTCCGACAGTTCACTACTCGAAAACCGACCCCACCCTCACTGCGAAGATGTAAGTCCTAAACGGTAATTGCTCTTCCCATAAAATAATATAAATTTAATACATTCAAATCCAACCAGCAAGCAGTTACGTCAATGTTACACAATGCCACTTTGCTTTACTTGTCCATATCCTACAATTTGAGCACCCCGGGCAGAACTTCGATCCAATAGCTGCACACTCCCATCAAATCCCATTCAAGGTGGATAAACTAGATTCGCGTACCCATCTGGATCCAAGATAAAAGCTATCTCCCTCATTTTCCCGTCAGTCAACCTCTTTTTGAAACTGACCCCAAGCTTTTCAAATCGATCACAGGCCTTTTCAACGTCGTCAACAGTGATCGCAATATGTCCAAACCCCTTTCCAGGTTCTGTGTTTCCACTTGCATATCCCTTAAAGTTGGGATCGGACTCTGTTCCATGGTTGTGCGTAAGCTCGAGAACACCTTGATAGCGAGACGGCCGCCAGTCCAAAGTCAGCTAATAGAACTATCAATACCACCCAACAATATCTAACCTTCCCGTTGGAAGCGCGCTTTATCTTTGTCTTCGGGGCTCAACTGGCGCCCATCATGGTTGAAAGCAAGGAAATACAGCGTGAAATCATCGTATTTCTTCTCTAGGGCGAAAGATTTGTGCCACAATCAGATGAAAATCTGTACAGGCCATTACCTGAATAAAGTTCCATCCCAATGATCTACCAGACAAGTTTAACGACTACAGGCAGGTACACAAGAGTAAGACCATACATCCTGGTAAAATGGAAGGGACACCTTGGGGTCCTTGATACGAAGCATGGTATGATTGAACTACTTCACATAAGTAAGGATTTCAGACGAGGTGAAGGGTCAATACTTGCTTTGAAGCTGGCTGTTTCTGCGGTGCGCGGCATTGCGTGAGAGATGGAAAGTAAACGACGGTGGAGGTGAGAGAGCATCATATTTATGATTTCTCAGCCTCCCATTGTTTGCGTCAACTCTTGGCGAGTGTGGGGGCCAAAATGCGGATTATGGAAAGCCTATGGGGACTTCTTTTTGCATCCGGGAACGCCGTCTATTTCAGCCGTAGCACTGACGTCAGTGAGAAAGAGGCTGGGGGTTCACATGCATTCATGCATTCATACCTCGGCTCGGAGCCGGGGGCCGAATCAATGAAATACATGTTCTCTACGATTAACTTTGCCCGATGAACCAAGTCAATTAAAGGTACACGTCTTCTGTTCCTCCGCGTGTCCCGACCAGATTGATGACCCAAGTATTAAAACGAACAATAACTGACCGACCGACCAGCTTATAAGAGCGTACCGGAAGGCATTCCAAGGTTTCATACCACGAATCTCTGCGGCAAAGGTACTTACTGTGGTGAGACAACCACAGTAACCGTCAGAGAGACCTTGAAGAACAGAACAGGCGGAAGGTGTCACAATATGGTGTGTTTTGTTCTCTAGGACCGTGAGTCCAGCTAGGATGGCTGTACCGATTGAATTAGCCATGAAGGTGCCGAAGGGTATGGTCTTCAAGAGAGTGTTGAACTGAACAGATAGAATGTATCTTGTCATTGTCCCAGGAAATGCGAATAGTAAAGCCGCAGTGGCCTGGTGTCGGAAATCGGCGGGTAACAAAAAATAAGCTGGAAAAACAGCTGCATAGCTGGCGATTGAGAAAAATGTCAAGATAAATTTGAAAAGTGAGTTAGGCGGGGGGATAGTTGGCGTATAGGGGGACATGATAGAAGCAAGGCGGACTCCAAGCGATACAGACGCCAGCGAGATTGAGAGAGTGAAAACAGATTTCCCCATCCCATCGATAAACTAGGCGAACAAATCCATTAACAGATCGATTGAATGCAGACGAGAAATGACGTACATCTCGAAATCCACCACGGTGAAACTGGCTCGCATTGATCCAAGAGTGAAATATATCCAACTGCCAACCAGAAAAGGTTGTGAGTGATCCACAAAAACCTAGGTCAACATTAGCTATCGCCGGTAAAAAAAATTGGGCAGAATGACCTGTTGTAATTGCGGTATACACCGGGGGATAACTGCCATCCGATTTTTCGAAAGGGTATTCATTCAACATCAAGGGGAGAAAACATACAAATGACCAAGTGAATCCTTAAACCCCAGAGCGATGCCCATGACCAAACAACCAGTAGCCTGAGCATAGGCCAAAGGAAATATGCTGCTTCCGTCATAGGAAGCTAACGCGGTGAGGCCAAGCCTCGCAAGCGTACCAAGTATCGATGATGGTATTAAAAGTGCGAGGACATGTAACGACAGGGGGTTACTTGCTTTTGGGGATGGATGTCGATGTCGCACATCTTGACCATGAAACCCACGACTGAAGCCGTGATCGTGATTGGGAGGCATTTCCAGGGTTTCCTCCATTTCGTTCATCGCCTCCTCGTGAGCCTGAGGCCCCGCAAGGGGCGCTGACATAGGAGTATATACGTGGTGTAAATAAAATTAGAAGTAGGCCAACCCTCCGACGAAGTTGGGGACTATCTCTCTGTAAGTTGATTGGAAGTGACGCGGTCACCTGCCTTACTTACATAATGACTGATATCGTCCGAGATGGGCGCCAAATGCGGTTTAGATAACACACAATCATGAGCACAAGTCCACGCCATGCCCCCTCTCCCACGTCGGGTAGTACCTATAATAGTTTACCATGTAGCAAAACCATTTGTTATCCCGTAGGGTCTACCGTTCGGAACATCATGCGGCCATAGCGGGACCGAGGATCGTGCTCTCTAAAGAAGATCATGATGACATGAAGCCGCGGCGCGTCTTTGACCTTTTATCAATGCTATGTGAGGAACTCCTCCATACAATGGTCAGCTCAACGATGTTCCGACAGATCCCACACATACATGCAAGTATCCATTCGATTTCAACAAGATCTGAAATTGGTAGTGACGTGAACCATTATAGGATATCAGCAAGAGAAGAATGGCTTCTTTGCAAGTATTGTTACAGGCGATTGGTCATTTAATTCAATGCATACATATGCTATAATACAATGCACTTCTTCCTTTATATGGGTGAGAGCGAACTAATGTCGGGATAATGTCAGAAAGAAGCGAAGCTCATATCGATACGTGATGCCTCTAGGGCTCATCGATCGAGCATTATATCCTTCATCTATGTGTAGAGTTGTCTTGGTCTTCGCCATTAGGATGGCCAACGTCGGGAACTGAGTTGCCAGCCTTGGTTGTAGATAGACCGTGATGTAAGAGTTGGAAGCAAAAAGTGAGGGAAAATGTCAAGTTGTATCAAGATGTTTAGGGCAGGCATGATTATAA
>CEMJ01393682.1:23013-57661 GCA_900068955.1 Clitocybe nebularis | reverse complement strand
ATGAAACTCTAATCATCACGTACACAAGCTTACGAGTCCGGAGCCACAGGCGCTCTGATTTTCATGAAGATGAGTTACGCTGACCATGAGAGCCTGGATTGTGGAAGCCGTGGATGCTTGTTCAACCCTTGAAATTAAAACAGAACGTTGCCCCTCGTTCCTGAATCTCCAAGGGCTTACATATAAACGGTGGCGGCTTAATTCCCCCCTCTCCCCCTCTTAGGATGCCTCCAACCTCTGCAATCCCCGATTTCTATTATTTCTGCTTCGCGGTATACGAGCCCTTCCTCACCGTTGTCGGGTTTCTCGGAGCATGGTTGTACGTCTGATCACCAATATCTCGGCGATCTATCTATCTTACAGACTTGGCCCATCGAACAGCGATCCGAAGACTGTAAGATTGTTTACTTCTACATGGGCAGTCAGAGGATATCAATGACACTGAAATACAGACTCACGATGCACAAGCACCCTGGCCACCTGGTATTACGCCCCCGGATACGCTTCCAAAGGCGACGCTAGTGACCATAATTCAGCTCGCTCATGTTTGCGCTCTCGTCGGAGTCGTAAACCTCTTTGTCCTCTCTGCCGCTCGAAGGCATCTGCAAGGGCAACCTGCTTTACAAGAAAAGATAGTTTTCTCCCTGCTCGCTCCTCTAGTCTTGGGCGATATCCTCCACATCTACGTTACGCTGTGGGCCTTGGGTGACCAAAGATGGAATGTATGGAATTGGAGCCCTATGTTATGGACGACGGTCTTATTAGGCCTAACGTTGATGATACCGCGAGTGGCTTGGCATATCGGTATAGGCCGATACGTTGACAGTCGAGATAGAATCTGTGTCAAGAGCTAACCTAGAAGGACCCAGTGAGCTAATGATAGTATATTTTCGGGTCTTATGGTAGCTGATTATTCCAAATATGACACTGACCCCATAGGTCTCTAACTCGACACCTCCGCGTTTATTCCGAGTCGAGAGCATACATCTGACATAGTACACGTATACAAGAATATTGTAATTGAGTCAGTATTACAACGTATTGGTTCTTCATAGATAAACAAGAGGGGAAAAAATTGACCCATTTAAGTGAATTTCTGCGTCTAGTAAGGACTATTGACGATGCCTGATCTGCTTGATCGACTTTCAGGGGCCAGGGAATGGCGCGTTGGCTTCTTGAGGTTTTTCTTATTGATAGCCAGAACGTTGTTCTGCAACGCTACAATCTAAACACCCAACAACATCAATAATACTCTCCAAATAAAAAGGAGTACATACAATTTCTTTGTCGTCTCCAAATTTGAAGTTATCTTGGACAACATGATCCTCGTATCTCTTGATTTCATATTGATCAAGGAGGCCTTTCTTCACTTTCTTGAAGTCCCAAGCGATCACGAACTGTCCGGTAGAGGTAATGATTGCATTTTCCTCTTGTCCTTCTCCTTGGTTGAATCTGGAAAAAGGTTGAAGTATGGGAGCAGGAGAAGTATGATGAAGGCTCACCTGGCCGGAGTGAATGAGATGTTGTGACCCATGAAGGCAACGTGTTCACCACGCAATTGAAGACGGCGAGGAATAGGTTTTGATGTAGCGGGGAAACTGCGGTCGAAGCCTAAAGATCCCTGGTAGCGGCCTTCGCCAATGAGAGTGTCGACCAAAAGTAGGTACGTCTTGGTTGTCGCAACCAAGTATCGACCATCCGCAGTTACATCAATTCCGAGGATTGGATCTCCAAGGGGAGGGAGAGCCGTCTTCGCATTCTTCCCGATGGAGTCGAACAATCTGATGTCTCCTTTCTCACTCACGACTGCGAGTTTTCCTCCTGCAGTTGTTGCAACGCCAGAAAATTTGTTTTTGCTAACATACTGCTTAAACTGACTCTCTACCATCTTGTTGCCTGACACGCGAGGATCGATTCGGAAGATGGCATTGCTGGAGGCTCCAACCAGCGTCTGCTCCCGTGTCGTCGGCGCAAACTTGCTATCGGGAGCAATGTGATCAACGCTAATGGCATCATGAACCTTCCATTCCTCTACAATCTTCCCCCTTTCAATATCCATACTGAATAACGAATGTGGATCCGACGGATTCATCAGAACCATTTTCGTATCCTGCTCGTGTAACATGACCTGAAATTTACGGAATTTAGACGCGAAGGAGGTGTAAGGCTCCGCACATACATGTTTTGGTTTGAATACTTTGCCTTTGGGAGTTGCAACTTTACTGATCGTTGCATAATACTTGACTTCGTTCCCGACAGAATGATTAAAAACCCCAATATTGCTGCCACGAACGACGTAAGACCGGTCGCCTTTGTAACCAACGGTAAGCTGCGAGTTCTTATCTCCGTCTGCGAAGATTGCAGGTGGATTGTCTTCGTCTTCATCCTCTGGCTCCGAGTCACTGGCCTCTGTTGCCGTTCGAATTGAATTAGAGGACAGGACTAGTATAGGTTATGCGCACCTTCGTCTGGGTCTAACTCGGACAGGACTTCTTCTTCATCATCTTCGTCATTTTCTACATCAAGCATCTCCACGTCTTCGTTCGCGCTAAGAACATAATTCCGTTCTTCAGGCTTAAAGTGTATCATTATATGTAGAGCTTCCTTCAGTGGGAAAATACACATACCTTGACCTTGGACCATGGCGCCTGATGTAACGTTTCCCACATACTTTCAGAAAACTTCAAGAGGAATTCATCGAATTCGACTTCATTGAAGCGGAATAACCAACTATTCTGAGAGCCGTCCTCTCCTATATGATTCCAAGTGAGAGAGCGCATTTTGTGAGAGAAGCGCTGATTCATGTCTGCAGATATTTTATGGGCCAATAGGTGCCCATCTGAATTCGAAGCAGTCAACCAGAACTGGTAAGTAGATTGTGTTTGTTGCATTATGCTAGAGGTGACAATGCCCTGATTAATAAAATCTTCGTTTGGAGGGTCCCAGAGGTAGAGTTCGGCTTCCATGGAAACCAAGACTTCCATAGACTGTGATTTATTTGGAACCGCTTTAGTTTTGTTCTGAACCCTCTCTGGCGAAGAATCCTCAGCCACAGGAGGTGAGCGCGCAGATGAAGAGACAGATGGATCTGTGTTCGCAGACACCTTGCGTCTTGGATTGGGTTTCTTTGGGGCAGGAGGGCTATTATACATTGTAAGGTGGTCTAGCAGAGGGACGGGGAGGGTATATTACTTACTGCCATATAAATTCCTCAAAATCAGCGTCCTGTGTGTTGTTAGCATCCTTCTTGAACTTGCGTTCGTACATAGCGCGATACATGCAAGTTTCAAAGAACGCTCGAGTGGGCTCATTCGTTCCCGGCGCCACATACTCATAAAACTCGTCCACATCGCCATGCAGATCGCGCCAGAGGAAGTTGGGGTCCCCATCAGTCTCTCCCGACCGGAATTCAAGTTCCTCACTAATTAAGAAGACTCGCTCTTCATCGGCTGGAGATTGAAATTAGTGTCAGTGGGCAGGATCACGACAAATGCTTTCATACTTTCATCTTCGTCTTCTAACAACTCTTGGTCCCCTTCTTCATATACTCTGGTTATGACCAATTGGAAGTTGTGTTCTACAGATGGAACGCGGCGGATAGTTGCCATAGCTTCATTATATCTAGGTTTATAATTTAAAGGTGAGTTTCCTTTCAAGATGCACCAACATACATGCATTCTCGTGACGTGCGAATGTTCCCTGGACGAACAAGGTATAACTGTCCTGTATTGAAAAGGTAGACCGTTAATTATGGGAATATAAGTCACGCAACATATTTACCGGTTGAGATCTTGACTACCTCCGCAGCATTGGGGTCTTCTATAGGATCTATCTAGTCAGCGGCTTTGTGCTTCAACTTGAATAGTTTATCACGAACGCCAGACCTTCCCAAGAACTGGGCGGATGAAGGTTAGGAGAGTGCCATGAGAGGAATTGAATATACTGACTGCTCCTGAAAATGTTCATGATGTGCGAGTTGGTAGATCGGATGAATGCACAAAGGACAAGTGCAGTTTAAGACCAAATGAGATCCTTCACGTCGTGACAAGGTCACGATATCTATTGTCACAGCTACACTCCCCCACTCCATGATGCAGAACTCTCCGCCGTCTCAACCAACATCGCCCTTTGCTAGGCCCTCAAGTGATACACTGTTTCGTTTCATACACCCTGCTCTAACACTAACACACCAAAGGCCAGGCTAATGCTCCTTCAACACCCTCTTTCCGAAACCGGAATTCCAATAGAAACTTTAACGAGTCACCGCTGAGCACCCCAAAGGTTGGCTCAGCTACTAATCAACTAACCACCTCTCTTACATGCACCCACTCTAGCATCTAGACAATCCATCTCCCGCATCGACTTTCTCTGAATCGACTCCAGCCAACACCCTCCGTTTCAATGATGTCCCGCACTCTGCTTTCCGGAATGTTTTTGCAACATCGACTACCATTTCAAGCCGTAGCCCCATTGTCCGTTCGGACCCGTCTCTCCTCACTTGCTTTGATCCTTTGGATAGAGAGTTGTATGAGCTTTGGTCACCCAAAAAATGAGCAGCATGTTGTAATTTCTATACGCTGGCATGGCGCGTTCTTTTTGGGCATGTTTACAGTAGTATGGCTTAATAAGCTAACGAGAATTTTAGCCTAAAGAGCACAAATCCCGGTAGACTGGCCTCGGCCCGTCATTTCGGTGAAACTGAAATTAGAACGGTTCTCCATCCGAGCTCTTTGACTCATCATCAGATCACCCCGGGGGCCTTGAAAACTCCTACCGCAAGGAATACGTCCATGAGGTCGTATAGTGGCTTTAAACTCACACGAAGGAGACTTTATCTTTGATCAGGCAATGCCCTGAAAATGTTCCTCAAATAGAACGTCACACCGTGTCAGCGACACATGATGCTAGCTCTCAATCATGCTAGGCATATAAGTTCGGTGATGTGTTCTGATTCCCTTTCACCCGCGATGGGCTTCACTAAATATCCATTGACTGCGGTACATGTTTCAATCCTGGTTTTCGCCTTCCATATCATTGCGCCCGCCTTAGCGATCAACAGAGACCTGCCACGACCTGCGGACCCATTCGCGGACCCTAAACATGATCCTTACAACCCTTTAAAATACATTGCCTCAAATGCTCTTACAGCCGTGTCGTTCTGTAAGTGACACCAAGCCATCATGCCAACTGCCTTGACGATGTCCGCATGGCAAAGCTTTAATGTTACTAGTCGCTTTCTTGCAAACGTGGTGTGTTTGGAAATATGGTGCAAAGTGGATGCTGTCAATGGTCATTGGAGCATATAGTGGGTGTGAAAACGTCAGTAACGATATAGGGAGGACTGAAAAAATGACTCAATAGCGTTCTCCTTCGGGCTTGGAACCCGATTCGGCCTCCACATCCACCCAGAGTCAAAAGGATTGTACATTGTGGAGTATCTCTTCGTCGTCCTCTCAGTGCGTCCACTTTTGTATATGTTTTGCAGGCAATTTATACTCTAATAAAGCCATGTGCGTTCATTGCTGCAGACTACGTACTTCTCGGCCGTCTCGCCAGGCACTTGAAATCAGATCAATATTTGCTTGTATCTCCCCGTCGAATAACCATAGTATTCGTTTCTTCTGACATCACGACTTTTCTGATCCAAGCAAGTGTCCCGATGGTTCTCTGCTTTCTCTTCTCATCGTTCAACTCATTATAGGCTGTCGGGGGGTCGCTCTCTGTATCGGCAAATGCACCAGAACGCGCACTGGCCGGATCACGAGTAAGTAGACTTGACTTTGATCTGCAGGCCGCTTGTGACCTGATTGCACAGATCTTTCTGGCTGGCCTGGCTGCTCAACTGTTGTCGTTTTTTACATTTACCTGTCTTTACGTTGTCTTCATATATCGTGTTTATCACAACGAGCCTCAAACTTGGACTCAAGACCGTCTCCGTGCATGGTACAGGAGTTGGAAGACGTTGGCTATGGTGTTATTCATCAGCTGTATAGGAATTCTAGTAAGCTTTTTCCCGTTTTGCATAGATGGTTCACATCACTGACGCTGTTCTATTTGCAGATACGTTCGGGTTTTCGTGTGGTCGAGCTTTCGGAAGGATTTCAAGGCCGTCTTGCAACCTCAGAAGCCTTTTTTTACGGGCTAGACACCCTTCCACTCTTCATCGCGACATCAGTCTACATTCCATTTTGGCCGGGTCGTTTTATCGCAGCCGACACAAAAGACACGGAGAAAGAGCATGCTGATGGCAGTACTGTTTTAGACTCGGGGATGCCACGGTAATGGGAGACCTTGATGTATGTTCTATTAGAAAGTCTTCATCGCTTGTTGGTCCAAGTACGTGTTCAGGCGTTTTCGAGTCTGGACATCATGTAATGATGCTTACTATACATATTGGGACCGCCCCGAACTGCACTGCCACCCGCGCGGGTACACCGGACATCTGGTGATATGTATCCGTGATCATTACTTTGCAATCATAGTCTTGGGTTTGTCTTGGGGGAAAATCTGAGGCCAATGTTATGAAACGCATCCATAAAATGAAGCCGACAGAAATTGTCCCACCGTCGTCTCTTCTCCTGCCTGGCTCAGATGATGCTCAAATCTACACTCGTTCTCTTGCTAACTATCGAGCTTACTGTCGCTGCAGTTACACGCCCGCCCCCGGGGGATCCTTATGCGGACCCTAAGAACGATCCCTATAATCCTTTGAGATACGTTACTTCCAATGCCCTGACAGGTATTGCGTTCGGTCAGTTACCAGGGTGTATTTGCATTGCACGGCTTATTCGAGTCTATACTTCTAGGTCTTATATTTTCCGTGGCAATATCGCACACTTATAATTTTTGGAGATGGGGAGCGAAGTGGATGCTCTCTATGGTCATCGGTTCATACGGTAAGGAAAAAGAATCCCTACTTTAATTAGACGAATCTTATATTCTTTCCATGCACAGTATTCGCGTTTGGATTATCAACTCGTTTCGGGCTGCACCTGCACCCCCAGTCCAAAGGCCTTTATATTGTACAGTATCTTTTCGTGGTGTTGGCGGTCCGTATCGAACTTTGGTTAGGCTAAACTCGGATTTCTGACGGCCCCCTGAGCTAGCCATGCGCCTATATCGCCGCAGATTATATCCTTCTTGGCCAACTCGGAAGGCACCTCCGTGCCGATGAATATCTAATTATCCCTGCGCGCCGAATAACTACCGTGTTTATTTTGTCTGATGTTTCTACATTCTTGATCCAGGTACAGTGATTCCGATTACATCTAATCTTGCTATATCTTATCAACCAATATATAGGCTGTTGGAGGTTCTGTTTCTGCCTCGGCCAACGATCTTAATACAAACAGAATTGGTTCTCGAGTGGGTGACATCAATCCCCTTTATGTCGTGGGGTTCACAACTCCTCTTGCATTCAGATATTCCTTGCGGGCCTGATAATTCAACTGATATCATTCCTAACGTTCACATCACTATATTTGCTATTCCTTTATCGCGTTTACACTCGGAAGCCTGGCACTTGGAATAGAGATATATCTGGACCTTGGTACAATGATTGGCGCGCTCTGGGCGTCGCACTTTTCATCAGCTGTATCGGGATACTGGTACGTACTCCCATCGATTATTGTGCCACTTTTGTGAATTTCTGGCTATGGATAGATCCGTTCGGTGTTCCGTGTAATTGAACTGTCAGAAGGATATCAGGGGCACCTTGCGACCACTGAAGTGTATTTTTACACCCTAGATACTCTACCGCTCTTCTTCGCAGTGGTGGTATACTCTGCTTTCTGGCCAGGTCGCTTCATCAACAATACACCTTCCGGAGTACCACTCAAGACGGATGCCCTTGTCGGGTGGGAGCTTGGTCAAAAATCATAGATACACTTAATTAGGCTGGACTTAGAAAATGATGCCTCTCAGATATTGAATATCAATACTGTGTTTGAATTCGCTAGAAAAAATTAACAAGGAGATATAAGTGCCGGGCGAAGTAGAGGATTAATTAAAGACCGCGTAAAAAAGCAGCAAGCCCATCAGAGGGTTGTTGGTGCTCTTCACGTAACCGTTCCTTCTCTTTCTTCTCCCTATTTTTAGACAATAAGTCTTGCAAGCCAGTCTTTTTTTTAGGCCTGGGTTTATTTTGAGTAGCAGGAGGCGATAGGGGGAGGTTGTGTATGAGGGAGTTGAGGGATGTAGGGGTCGATGGGTTGGGGGATGTGGAGGTGGATTGGACTGGGCGGGAAGTGTATATACTTGAGGAGGGCAATGCCTGTGCTTCCAGCGATATGTCGTTTACAAAGCCACATGCACGGCAAGATTTCCGTAAAGTTCTAGCTTGGTTTTTTAAACGGGTGATTCGAATTTCGGCGTTGCCGTGAAGGAGGTATGAGCCACATTTGGAGCACCAATCTAGGCTCCTGGAGTGAGTGTTATTGAAACTGGCAGTATATAAAGCTGCGAGGGGAGGGGAGGCTTGAAGGACGGCGTATGGGATTGCCTCATGGAATTTGGATGTGGAGTCCATTGATAGGGGTTGTACGTGTTTGTTTGACAGGGCATTGTCGTCCAGGAATGGTAAGCTGTTTGGCAGTTATTGTTCTTTGAACAATTAACAACCTATTGTTAGACCAATCTGGCACAAAGAGAAAATGAGCGATTTTACAAGAGTTCCCTGTGTTTCTATTTCTTTCACTGAAACGCCTTTGACTACGCCCGTGCCCTTACCAGACCTCCCCCATCATGCTCACCTCCACAAAGCCTCGTTCGCCTCCACGCACAACACGCACCCCCCATCCACCACCTATATCTTACCCCATTTCCTCCCTTCCTCCTTACAACACAAATACCGCTTTACCCTCCCCTTCAACAACTCCGCCCCGCGGCCGTCGCCCTTCAATCTCGAACACAATGCACTGGTTGTCACGTAGTTCGACCCAATCTTCCTCTACACCGTATGCACCATCTAAGCCCACACGGATATCTGAGCCAAAGCTAGTCCGCTCAGTTGAACTCATAGGGCAACCGCGTAGCGGAACTCTCGGTTCAGGTGCTACTGTGGTTAGAACTCCAGATGATGCTTTGCGAGAGACTGGGGTGAGACTCACATTTGATGGCAAGGGCAGGGGCGAACAGGTCCTAAACAGTAGAGATGAGGTAGAATCGAATGCCTCAAACTCATCAGACGGACCAATGAGTGATGCCAGATCCTCGCCGGACGAGTTTCTGTCTTCTCAGAGTCCTCCGCTGCCTCCACTCCCCATGCCTGGGGAGGATGAACTGGAACTCCTTGAGACTGAGGTTGAGGCACCCAAGGCGCCTCCCCGGCCCACGCGGGCCCCACCACCAGCCCCACCGGTACAAGCGCCGACCCTCCGTCCTTCATTGAAGTCAAAGTTTGTGTCGACCGCAGAGGAGTCGTGTCAAGTCCCACCATTACCTGCCAACATTCCTGCCTCTCCAGTCCCTCCCCCCTTTCGACCTATATTAGTTTCGGAAGTGCCCACTGGTGCTGTGGATCCTTCAAAAATTATCGTCACACTGGAAACGTGCACTGCAACTCACAGAACGACTCTGGACACCCTCAGATCACGTCCATCACATCTATCCAACTACGTTTTGTCCTTATTCCCGTCAAGTCATCGTGAATCCATTACTTCTTCGATATATTCGACGACTAGTGATGATATGTCATCCTACCGATACCATCTCACGTCTCAAGGCCTCCTTCCACAAGCTTCTTTTAGTATTCATATATTCCTCGACAGACCGAGTGCCCCGTGCGTTTCGCCCATTGATGGAAGCGACTTTTTCTGACCTCTGAATTTGTAGATATGCCCATGTATTGAATTACCTTAGGTCCACTACTGGCTCACCAGATGTTCCCGAAACCCTACCAAGGGCGGTACAGCTCCAGTCCTCTTCGTCTCATTCCCGCCTGGAATGTCTTCTCGAGTTGCGGGATGAGGCAGCCTATCTTGGTCTTGATAACCTCCAGAAAATTTGTATCGATGAGCTTCGTCTTCGGCACGCCCCTCGTCTACATACTCGGGGCCATAGTGCAAGTACTGTTGGATCTGTCCACAGCCTTCACGCATCCGTATACAGCCTCCATACTCTACTTGAACGAGTCGAAAGCGATATGCGATCAAACCCACGCAATTCGCAATCATCGGATCTGAAAAAAGATTCTCCAATTGAGGTTTGCTCTACGAAATCACCGCCCACCCCTCAATCGTGGAATGGTCCCCTCCGTGGGAGGAGCCAAGGTCGTCATAGCCCCTCTCAATCACCTCCAGCTGGCTGGATTTAAGCTCCTCGCATATTTAACTTCGAGTTGTCATTCACTTTTTGACCCGACTCCTTGATCGTCATCGAAACTTGCATACCTTCCAAATACATTTGTAACAATATAACATGATTCCATCACTCATCACTATTATTATTAAAGACTGGTCTTATCACGACTCCAAGATATGTCCATTGAACGACGAAAGTCAAGTTTGGCTCCCAGGAGAACATTGAATTATTGTTCATCACATGTAAGGGTCTAGGTATCTAATTATTATTAGAAAGCAATCAAAGCGGGGGGAGATCAAAATTGTATCACGGGGTAGTAATGAAAGCATAGTGACGACGAAATATAAAACTGAATGTCTGGACTCAAGTTATAGGTTAATGAAGAACGTGGATAAAGAAGTAAAACAATCCTGCCGTATATCAGCTAGGATTTGATCCCATCTACTATTACAATCTTGGCAGACTGCATCCTCTACAGGCTGACTGGTCCCTCGTTCAGTCTTGTGGCTCCTCATAGAACGTAGGCTGGTAAGCACATCCATGTTTCGCATAACGGAACGATAGAGAACAGCCACCCTCCAGAAAATATGGGTGTGGCATGCTTCTCCATTGTTACACTGCCATGCGTCGAGCAAAGATGCTTCAAGGCGTTCTGTGAGCCACTTCATCATGCGCTCACGGCCAGCGATGGCCTTTTCACGGTCTGTAGGGGAAAGAAGATGAGATCTGACGCCGCGAGAGTTCCGTGGGTTTTGTCCTTGTTGGTGATAAATGGCGTTCATAGGTAACCGGGATAGATGGTAAAAAGCGAGCGTCAGCAGGCGTGGCTCGAACATGCGGGCCAAGCGGATAACAGATGCAGGTTCTGGAGCAACATCATCCATGATACACCCTGGAGAGGTCTTTAAGCGGCGAAGATAGAGTGCTTCGCGCTCATCCCACCCATGAAGCGTCTGTGGCCAGTCGTCCCGCACATGTGAAAGAATGGTGTCCTTAAGGGGTTCAATAAGAAACTTGTCAGCAAGTTTCAACGTCCCAAACATTTTAAATGCGACGTCTGGATCGCCCCTTTGTAGAGGTGCCGCACTAAACGTATAACTGGTTAATTATATCTGGAACATTTTTTCAGCTGAGGAAGGGACTCACAAAGGTTCATATAAAAACTTTAAGAATATGTTCAGGTCCCTTGCGTCCTCTTGGAATTCGACTAGCGGTACACCATCATAAAGCTCACGTGTAGTTGGCTGCGATACAGGAAACATATGATCGCTCAAAGCTTGAGAGTGTTTTGAGAGGATCGACTGGTGCACACGAAAGTAAGTGTGATTTCCTGATTCATCTCGTGTGAGGATGACAAGGTTGCCGTCTGGAAAGTAAAGGTCGGGGTCGTTGGTTATGTTTATACAGGTTTCCGAGTCGTCAGATTCAACAGACATTAAGTCAACACCTTTGAAATGAGACGCGTCAGCTAATTTGAATTTGATCGAGGCACGTGGCACTAAACTTGTTCATTTAAACTTTGTTCGTTTAGACTTTGTTCATTTAGACTTAGTACAGGTACTGCATGAAGGTGGCATGATATCTCTCGTTAGGAAACAATGTACACGACGAAATACAAGGAGTTATTAGCAACGGGTGGACATGGCATATGAAAGGAACCGATAAACGCAACTAACAAATCAACTGATCGTTAGCAGGAGAAGGGACTATAAACTTCAGACATAGGGGGAGAAAAATTTGGCATAGTACAGCATGATCAAAGTAAATCACTTTTGCTCAGCATATGGATTGACGCTGTACACCTTGATGACAGGTGGACTCTTGGTCAGATCAGCAGTCACAATAACCTGAGATGATATTAGCTCATGATTAGAAGACATTTTTGAAAATGGACATACTGGTACTGTCATTAACTCCCGTATATCTTGAATTTTGTGCCCAGAAGGGCTAGCCCTTAAACCTTCGAACTCAGGTTTGACCTTCGCTTGTGATAACAGCCTTTGTTTCGAGGTTTCTTTCTCTTCCGGCAAGTCATCGCTTCGGCCAAGCACAATTTCATCGTCATCAGCATCGTCTTCGTCAAACAAAGCCTTCTCGTCATGAACCGATCGAGAAACAACTTCCATTTTCAAGGCATGTTGTTCAGCGTTTTGTTTAACCTTCTTCAGATGTTCATCGTCACTGTTCTCTGCTAGCCAACTAATCACGTCACGGTTAGACCAGTAAATCTGCAATGTGTGCGAATGTTCGTCGTGTACGTGATTCTGTAATATTAGATGATTAGAATAGGATCGAAAATCTAGTTATCATTGCTTACATCAATTGGCATCTGATCTACATGCACTCGTTTCTCAATGCCGAATTCAGGCACTAAAACATCAAAGGCAGCGTCAAGGACGCCCACAACCTTTGCCTGCCGGATGACTGGTCCATAGCGCTGAGTGAGATCGGAGATGAGAACACAAAGGAAAAGATGCGCTGATTGCTCTTGGGCAAGGGTTGCAGAATCCCGTTTGCTATATATAGGTTTGAAATCGAATCCAGCCCGAGAGAAGCAACACTCACATATTACACTGCTGGGCAACTTTGGCAACTGCATCTCGGTCCATGGTAAATTTTGCATCCGCTGTATTTTCCGAGTCAGACGTCAAGCCACTAAGCTATTGATAGGGTCAAAAGAATCACCTCCGGCCTGTAGAACCGACTCTAATTGGCGGTGGACTAGGACATCAGCATATCGTCTGATGGGCGATGTGAAATGTGTATAGAGCGGGGTATTTAACGCGTAATGGTGGTACTTGGCGATGTCCAACATTCCAGCACAGAAATACTTCGCTTTATGTGTGGCTTTAAAGGAAAGCAGCTCGAGTAACCTACGAGCAGTAGGATCTTGAACAGCTTCGAAGGACCGCATCAGAGAACCGGCCGAGCTTGTGTCCATCTTGTATCCAAGCCTGTCTGCGCGCTCCATGAAAGCGCTCTACAGTGTGTAAGTGAGACTTAAAAGTATTGGTATGAGAAGGCGTGAACTTACAAGCCGACGTTCAATTGGATTGTCGTGGCGACGGAGTAAGGCTTGTTCTGGAAGGTGCACTGCAATGTGCTGCGCAACAGCGATGTTACTGAGTAGCATGAACTAAACAAAATAGTTAGGATGATAGCTAAGCGTTGCATCGGGTTTGTCCTACCTCTTGAACAAGGAAATTGGCGTCTGTTTGTTCGTTTTGCCCACAGTCCACGGGCATTCCATTATCATCCAGCTTGAATGAAAGATGGAGAGATTCGAGACTCAATGTGCCGTTCTCAAAACGTTGTTTGCGTAATTTCTTTGCTAGGTCCTCAAGATTCCTGATGTCGTGCTCGATATCTGGTGCATTGTGTTCGGTGGCGATGGGAACACCACTCAAAACTTTGCCTTCGATGACGTTCTGTACATCTTCGTAGGCCAGCTTAGCACTTGATCTGAAAATCGAATAAGGAATTATACTGAAATAAATGGCAGGTGAAGCCTGACCTTATCACAGTTTTTCCAAACCATTTCTTGACTACCTTCGCGTCTTTGGTCATCGTGAATATGACAGAGAATGCCAAGCGATCCTGGCCAGGAACCAAACTGCAAAGCTGTTCGCTAAGTGCAGGAGGTAACATTGGGACCGCTCGTTGCACCAGGTAGACGCTTGTGGCACGCTTACGGGCATCACGGTCCAAAGCCGTGTTGGGTTTGACAAAGAACGAAACATCAGCAATATGAATGCCAACATCATATGTCCCATCCTCATTTATCTTGATAGAAAGTGCGTCATCTAGGTCCCTAGCAGAGTTGGGGTCGATAGTGAAGACACGCTCATTACGTAGGTCCTTTCGAACTTCCAGTTCCCTCTCGGGAACCCTAACAAGGTTTAGTATAGTTTTTGAGCCACTGAAAGGAATACTTACGTCCAGGGAAGAGGTGGCAAGCATTTCAGTACATTGTCAGTGAAGTCCTCCGTTGGAAAGTTACAGTCTTTAAGCAAAGCGCTCGTTTCCACTTCTATATCACCAATGGGACCAAGTTCCTCAACCAACGTACCAAACGGATGAAGGGAGCTAATCGGCTGATTGTAGATATGTGAGGCTACACACAATTTCATTCAATGCGAAAGGCTTACATGACGTTTAATGCAAGCAACGAACAACTTGTCCACATATGCCTCAGAATTCTGAACAAAATCGGGGGGAGCTTGCTCAGTTGGAATGGCAATTAATGGAACACGTTTGTCAGTGGGTTTGAACCACACAATCTTGGGACGTTCCACGGGGGCACGTCGTGGTTCGTCACCACGGTCTCCTTCGCGCTCACGGCGCTCAGCCTCTTGCTTCTCTTTTGTGGCAGCCGATGACGGGCGCAAAAGCCCTAGAGTGCCCGAGAAGAGTTGCCCGGGCATGCGTTCTACAACAGCAACAACATGTCCAGCGAACTGGGGCTTGACATCATCAGTGACTCTAGGTTGGACCATCAGTCAAGAATTTAGATACTCAAAGATAAAACCTACTCCTCATCTTCGAATAACATGAGCCCCTGGCCTTCTACTTCGACATCGTCCTTCTTCTTGTCATCCTTTCTGCCTGCGCCGGACTTGAGATCATAAGCCGCGTTTTCTTCCTTTTTCCTCTTCTTCTCTTCTTTTTCTTTCTTTGTGCCCCATACTTCATCAACATCAAGGAGTTCAACAGCCACAATATCACCTTCCAGAGCTCTGTTGCGATCTTTGGAGCCACATATATATATATCGGCATCTAAGACTTCAGTTGCAACATAGGCATCGGACCTATTTCGCTTGTTCACTCGCAGAATACCTACAACGAGCTTTCCCGCTGCAAGAAGCGGAGGTAGAGAGGCTTGGGGAAGATACGGTGCGAACAAGGACTTTCGTTGCGGTTGGGTTGATTGCTGTTGAAGTTGTGATTGGAATTGTTGCTGCTGCTGTTGAAGCAGATTGATGCCTCCAAGGCCTAACCCCATCATATTGGCGGCCATCATATTTGGGAGCATATTGGGGAAACTGAAGGATGCCATCTTGTGGTGGTGACCTCCGGCGGCAGCACGAAACTGCTGCAGACTTTGCAGTTGAGCTTGGGCTTGTGCGAGATCAGCGGCAAAGGCGTTGTTCCCTTGAACACCACCTACGCCTCCGTCTACAGGGAAGGAGTTGAACACGATGTATTGAGAAAATGGGTATAGAGCTCACTGATACGCCAGCTGGAATCGGCACGGGAGGCTTGCCTAGAATGTCCGCCGAAAGATGGAGCAGAAAATCCATCATCAAAACCGTCTTGCGCAGCATAAGGGTTGCCATAGCTGATAGAGCCCAGTCCCGACTGGCCGCCAGCCTTATTCACAACGTTGACACTATGGCGTCGACCATGGCCGCGTGGAATGCCCTGTGATTGGCCATCCAGGCCGAGATTGAGGCCTCCAAGATTACCGAATTGTCCCATAGGATTCTGCAAGCTGCCGAAAGTGGCTCCTGCGCCAGGGCTCATGGGTGCTGTGCTTTGAACACGTCTGTGAACACCACGACTCGGTGCTAGCCCAGGCGTTTGGAAGGATAAAACCTGGTTTGAAGCGAGTTGCTGCTGATATAAGGCCTGTTGTTGTTGTTGTAAAGCCTCGATTTGGTTTTGAAGAGCAATCTGTCCGACTATTAAACAATATTTCTTATGGAAAATGGCTACGGTACCTGTTCCGCCATGATTCCAGTTATTTCACCACTATCTGTCTTTCTGTGGGTTTGTTCTTGCTCGTGGTGATAGTTTTGCTGCTGTTGATGTTGCTGCTGTTGCTGAGGGAATTGGAAACCGAGGTCCTCTTCATTAATTGGGGGGCCAAGAGCACCTCCGCGTTTACGGGCACCGAACATGAAGCCAGGGGCAAGTTGGGGTCGGCCGGTAGGCCCTACCGTGTCAGCTTGTTCCTGCTGCGCGGCAAGGGCGGCAAAGCGGGGTGCCATGAAACTTTGTGATTGCGAACGGGGTTGATGTCCGGGCTGAGACTGATAATGTTCTTGGATCTCGCCTTCTTCGAAAGAAGCACCTCCCGCCCCGTCCTCGGCATCTTCCATCATTGCTCCAAGATGAGGGGAGAATGAGTTGAAATTGCCAGAAAGTCCAGGTCCTAGCGAAATAGCCTTGCGATGCTTCCCGTCGCTTGTTCCAGGATAAGCCGTAGCACCAGGTTGGAATACGGGTGCATTAACAGGAAGGTTGGACTGACCAGGGAGTCCAGACATGGAGAAGCCATTGTTATGAAGGGTAGGTGGTTGAACGGGGGATGTCGTCTTCAGATCAGCAATGACCCTTTGAAGTGAAGACAGAGCGTCACTTGCTTCCTTTCCCTGTGGGGGAGGAGCGGGGGATGGGGATTGCTTAACAGGTACCTGTTCCCTTGGGTTGGCATTACGACCCCCCTGAGAAGCAGATGGCTGGATCTTGCGGGGTTGACTACGTCCACCGCCTTGGTTCTTGTTCCGTGGTTGTTCTGGCTTCTTGCCAGTGTTGTCAGCGCCCTTTCTTGACGCCGTATCGGAGCCAGACTCAGTAGGTAAGGCGTTCGTGGAAATCTTCTTATTGCTGGACCGCGAAGAAGGTCGGGGACCTTGGGCTGACCCTCCTGCTGGTTTGGGATTGGACACGTTCCGCTTGTTGGAGCCACGGTTACCACCAGAAATGGGAGGTTTCTTCTCATCTTTCTTGAGCGGAGGTTGTGTTGATAGCGTGATTTCGTCGGTCATGTCGTTCGTAACGTAGTATACGAGAAATTGTGTGAGCTTTTGTTATCTTTTTTGTGTTTTAGAATTCAGTGTTGTTCCTGTGCGAGTCTGGATTGAGTTACAGGGTGGAAATGATATAGAAATGGCTAACGTGGAAGTTGGAGAAAGTGTTATTGGTTGGAAGGCTTTGCCCTGTGGGGCGAGTGAGGGGAAAGAATGCGTGAGGGGGTTATCGGTGTGGTGAAACGAAGGACACTTGATGGTCACTACAGCTGGCTCAATCCGGAGTAAGTGCCGCAAGGCGCCATTCCCACGGCCCAAGTCGCCTCGAGCGAATTTACATACACGATTCGGACATGCAATTGGGTACACGCTGCACGCATATCATGCCAAGTGATTAAACGGGTACAAATTTGTATGGATCTAGCATACTCTACACATGTTCCGGGTCCGATCATCTCAGGGCCTAGCATCGTTCATTTCCAGCATCTCAAGCTTTTGCGAGTTTCTGGATGATAGCTGAAGTGTATTCTGAGGTAGATGCCTTGCCACCTAAATCACCGGTGATAGTCTTGCCCTCAGCGATGGTCTTGGACAGTGTTAGTTATTTAACAGCAGGAAATAAGTAATCCTTACTGTAAGTGCGGCCTTCTCAATTTTTTCGGCATGTTCGAACAAATTCATGTGCCTATCCATTTGTTCAGCGGCGCACACAGGCACCCTCCTTAGGGTTAGATACTTACCTCAGCATCATGAGAGACGACAGCAAGAGCGCAGTAGGATTTGCCAAGCCTTTGCCTATAAATTAGATCATTGTTAGCGAAAGAGTGTCATGTTTTAAGGGACAGCGTGCCTGCAATGTCTGGGGCGGAACCATGAACAGCTTCGAATATGGAAGCATCCTGGTGACCAGCCAAAATTAACAAAAGGAAGGTTGTATAGCGCAAGGCAGGTTACATACACGTCCGATGTTTCCGGAGGGTGTAAGGCCCAGCCCACCAATGAGACCGGCACACATATCAGATAGAATGTCACCATATAAATTAGGCATCACCATAACACGATCCGAATAAGGCTTAGGATTAGTTACCACCTGTAATGCATTTTAGCATTCAATGTCTCGTATTAAGAATAGCCACCCACCTGAAGGCAGACTCGGTCGAGAAGATCTTCGTCATACGTGACGTCTGGAAATTCCTTCGATACTTCTCGACAAGCAGACAAGAACATCCCATCGGACATTTTCCTGTGCAAGTTGTTAAAAATTTGGGTACAACACTGCTAATTACAACACACATTATGTTTGCTTTGTGTACAGCAGTTACCCGTTTCCTTCCACTGGATTGTGCATAGTGGAACGCATACCGGGCGACGCGCTCCGACGCATCCCATGTAATAAGCTTGATAGATTGCACAACACCGTCGACTATCTAGGAAGTACGTCGGTTATTGTTTAGCGGTACCCTTATTACCACACACACCTCATGTTCAATTCCGGAATATTCTCCCTCCGTGTTTTCGCGAATTAATACGGTGTTCACATTATCGTACGGCGTTTTAAAACCTTCTATGGACACGCAAGGCCGAACGTTCGCAAAGAGATTGAAGGTCCTTCGGAGAGTCAAGTTCAAAGAGACGTGACCTTTTCCGACTAGGATATCCTGTCAATACAACCTCTAACAAAAAATATAAAAGTACTAACTCGGTGTCGCAAGGGGACCTGTAAAAAAAGGTATCATTCTTTAATACTTGAACCATCGACATGAATGATACCCACCCTTCAAAGCTACTGTGTTCCGTTTAACGGACTGAATCGCGTTCTCCGGGATCACGGTTTTACCCCCCTTCAATACGGGTGTTACGCTGACCTCCTCCCATTGAATGGGCACCTATCCAATCATCTGTTAAAGGCTCAAAAATGACATGATTCTAGATACATACAGCAGCAGCAACGTAAATGTCCTTGATAGACTGGCTAATCTCGGGCCCAATTCCTGTTCCGTTGTTAATATCAGCCAATATGAAGTTTGCGAAAACACACTTACCGTCCCCTGGAATCAAGGTAACGGTATATTTTCCCTATATTTACATTAAATTCCGCTCTTGAGAAACAAACGTATATCTGACGACTCACATTACTGCCCTTTTTTCCCGCAAAAGCGGCCGTTGGGGCGGAGGCATACCCTCGGACAGCCTGAAGTGTATAAGTTGATACCAAGACATGAATTATACTCAACTTACGTGTGAGCGGCTAAATGCGCCCTGCGCAACACCAAGTAATCTAGACTGCAACATGGTAGAACAAGAGTAGAAGTTAAAATTTGGAGTACAAGCGTTTCTTTCCGAAGACACGTGAACGTGATAAGATGGTTGTTTGTTGTTGTTTTTTAAACTTAGGGTGTAAGCAACACATGTAAAGCTTAGTACTCCGAGTAAATTTGTGAAAGCTGATTACAGTTCTATAGCAAGTGATATCATACACACCGAGGTCATTATTACATCGCGGATATGCAGTTCGTTCAAGATGAAAGATGGTATAAATCAACTCAATAGGCCATTTAATTGCTGCCTGTACTTTTCCATATTTCTGTCAGTTTCCTCCTCGTCTAACTTGTTCTCCATATGCTGTGCACAAAGAATCAATACAGGATCGAAAGCAAAGCAGGGAAAACATACTGGAAGATCAGTACCGACAGAACCTGCCTCGCCCAATTTTCCGTTAGTGATCTCGAACAAAACCTTGTCCACCTCTGCATCAGCTTCTTCCTCTAGTTCCTCATCCTCGTCCATGTCAAGGGTATCCTCCAGCATTTCTTCCATGACACCTGCCTACAACCACAGCAATGTAACAGAGAACTTCAGCGGATGCCTAGAACACTGCTCACTTTGGTCATCTCCATACTTATTTCCCGCATTGTCTGACTTATTTGGGGAAGCTTGACAAGAGCGTTCGATAACTTCATGATTTCGGTAGACTTTTGTAGAGATCCTGTAACTTTAATCATCGCTTTGACATCGGAATAAGCTCAAGTCTGTCGAATTAAAGCAATGAACGACTCATGCCCACCCATTTGTTGGGATAGCTGTGTGCCTATGGAGCCCAGTCTTGCTTTGCTCACGGAGAGTCGGTCTTTTTGTTTACTGCTTCTTACAACCTCTCTGGCCAAAATGCGGGCAGATTTGACATCTCCCTTACTGACCAGTTGCTTTACAGACTGGCGGGCCTTAGTGGTGGCCATATCAAGCTAGATGAGACCAGTCAGAGATTCGAAGTTGACTTGAGGTTATCGTGGTCCAACCTGCCTCATTTCCCGATCAAGCTGCCGGCTTTCACCTCGTAGCTTCGATTGCCATGCACGAACTCTCTCCTCTGGGGTGGGTCCGTATAGAAACCGGTTGATTGTTTGCATGGCTGCCGCTATTAGTAGTTACAACGTTGGTGGTTTGTTATGATTACACCAAATAATTGGTGCCAATTAAGAACAATTAATAATTATATACTTTTATCTTTATTCTTATGACTTCTTCTTCCCGGAACTCAAAGTCCAAGACATTTACTTGCGAATTCGCTGGTACACCAACAATATACATTAGTTATATACATATACATATTCACTTAAAACCAGTAGGTTCTCGAGCCTATCATGGACCCCGCTGGATTTGGTTAACTAGGGCTTCCCAGTAGTTCCAGTCTGAACTATCCAACCCGTTAGGTAAGCGGGTATCAGTAGCAGCCATGGTCTGAGTAGTCCCCACCCATCCTGAGAAATCAGCACCCCCGGGACCGCCCCAAACCATACCTCCTGTGGTAGCATCGATCGGTGCATTGCTAACAGTATTACACCAATGATCTAACAAGGACTGCGCCGTTGATTCATCTTCCGCGTTTGGACTCCCAGATCCAGTAGGGGAATTAATATATTCCCCCTGAGAAGTTTGCTGCAAACGCTGAAACGTGGGAGATTGGGTAATGTGAGCAGCGCTGGCATAGGGGGGAGAGTGAACATGATGGTCGGCATTGGGTATAGGTATACTCAAGAGCGAAGGGAACGGTCGAGGCGGCGAAAGGGTAGATAACGACTGCTGCTGCAAACCTAGTAACAGTTGTGCTTGATGCTCGGAACTCTTGCCGTTTAATGCCGTGTCAATCATCACCGAACTATGCCGGGTTTTGTCACCTTGACTTTCAACCTGGGACGCTTTAGTTTTCAAAAACTCGATGGTTTTTAATTCCCTGCGAGTAGTTTCGTCCATTTCTCGCATCCCTTCATGATCCTTCATAAAACCATCAAGAATCGCATGCATAGCTGGAGCATCTCTTCCCCTCGGTTCGAGCACCAGATATATACCGCTGATCATCGCAGTTTGGAATTCACGATAAGCATTACTGAGTGATTCTCGTGTCTCTTTTGGCATGAGATCTCGAAAGGCTTGTCGAACTTCGAAATCTTTGATGGCCGACTCAAAGCATGCTGCCCTAGAACGTGCATATCGGTCTGTCTTCAATCGTCGTAAGAGGTAGGGTCGGTGAAGACTAATCCTGACGAATAGGATCTCCGTAATGAGCAGGAAACGGTGGACGGGTATGTATTTCGAGGTCTCGTCGAGTGATGTATCGGGTTTAAGGGCAAAATGTGGAGGGAGCCGAGTAACGAATTTGAGTATTTCATCGTCAAGAGCTGCAACTTCTGAATATTGGCTTTTCTCTCGAACCTGCTGGAAGTGATGAACTATACGACCAATAATCGCAGCCAACTGATGTCTAAGGATGACAAAGGTCATCGGTGTTGGGATGGAGAAAGAGGAGTGGTCAGCGGGATAGGTTGATGGTGCTTCATCATCAATATTGGAAGGCGGCTTCGTTGACGTGTAATCATCCTGAATTGAGTTTGGTCGTCCCAGAACCATTGCATAAGAACGGTCAGCATGGTAAAGGTATGACCTAAAAGGTAATTATTGAAAGAGGCTGTCAGTGAACAACAACAAATAATTACCATATTCGCCGACGGTACTCGACTTGTGCTGAATCAATACCCTAGAATACTAGATGAGATTCAGAGGTATATACAGATAGCTTTGAGCAAACCATAGTAGATCCGTCGCGGTGAAGCCCAAGGGCTTGAGCAGTCCGCACTGCGGCACCCAGCTGACTCCAACATTCTGTAATACGACGGTCGAAGGTCAAGAAACGGGCGCTCTGCAGTCATGGTTCAACTGCAGGCTGTAGAAGACTAAATACAATACCTACCAAGAGGCGCGTTAGCACAATATCCAAGGAGTCAGGTTGTATAGCAGCAGCAATCAGAAGAGAACGACGGGCTGAAATAAGGCATCTCAATGACTGGATGACTTGCGACTCTGGAACTTACATGACCAGTAGTAACGCAAAGAGGTGACTCGCCGGCTGCGAGCATCACCTCCGATATGTTCAGGGGCTAGCCTGACAGCTATAGCAAGGACGACAAACAAGAGAGGAAGAAACCGAACGTCATTTGGATTGGTGGCACCAATGCCATCCCGACCATGCGCAGAAACTGATGCGTAGGCCGAACGAAAATCTCGTTCAGAAACGGGATAGCGAGTCCAGTTACTGCCACGGAATAGTATAAATATGCTTTGTATTGTTCATATGCAGGAAATACCCACATAGAACTAAAGTAATAATCGATGAGAACGTCTGACAATCTCGATGGAGGGAGTTCTTGAAGAAGCTCAGATATTTTATGCGGTGAAACACCACATTCCTGTACGAGAGACTTGAGATTATCTGCAGCAGACGGCTCCAAGTCTTCCCCAGTTATTGACTTATCCCCGTTCGCAGGCATATGGGTATTTGATGATGTTTGTGATAAGTCAAAATTCCTTGAATCGCGCGCTGCGTGACGAGAAGACCCAGTCTCCACGTGGCCGGAAGGTAGGATCCCCACGTTTTGCAGCTTCAAGACTAATCAAGACAACTACAGAGACCTTCGAAGATTCCGACTTACTTGTTCAAGAACAGGTGCAGGAGCAACGCTTCCGGATGCACTGTTCCCATACCATTTTCCACTTTGGAAGGTCCCGCCGCTAGGATCTTGCTCTTCTGTTTGAGAACGAGCGTCATCCTCAGCGACCGAAAGTGAGCGCCGACGTTCGCCCGATGCAAATGCATCAAATGAAGATGAATTTGGTGTCCCTGGGGCACAGAATTGAGGCAGGGCCATCTCAATGATATGTTCTAGCCTAGAAAGACGAGCAGCAAGGTCTTGATCCGCCTTCCCAGGTGTATAGGCTTTGCATAGATCTGGGACCTTGCGAGCTACACACTAGTTTTGAGTCAACATAGGAAGATGATATATAACTGATAAGAATAGTTACATGGGAGCATGGGACTTGTCTGTCGCACTGTGTTCGATTTTGGTCAGTGTAACTTAACTTATTGCTCAGATTTCATCGGTACCTTTTGTTTTCTCCGATGGCATTCTCCACAGGAGAAGCTGGAAGAAAAATAAGAATAAATGTAATTCCGATGAAACTCACACACCTGACTCGTGTCCGTTGCTTTTTGGAGGACATACTACTGGTTTCTTCATCCTCCAGTTTCCTTCTTTTTGCCGATTGCGAAGGCCCAGGGGTCGGAGAATGGAACTGAGAGGATGTATGACCAATAGACTTGACCATCGACGATGAAAGGCCGAGCTGTGACTGAAGAGAGGCAATGAAGTATTTCCAAGTTAGCGCCAAAGACTGAAGGTGGTGATGGGAGGTAACTTAAATGGGCCGATGGTCCGGTGTTTCAACCGATCGTTTTGCACTTTGTTTACTATTTAGTGGCAATCTGCTCTATTTCATACGCCAATCGCATCTCATGGATCCTGGTTGGAAAAAAATCAAATTGGCACTCGAAAGGCCTTACAAGGATGATGATGGCGATTATATTCCCGTCTTGAAAGATATAACAGCTGAAGGTCAACACGTCTACGAACAGTAAGTATTTAACCACTCTTCATGGAATCTAACGTTGGACATCGTTAGGAAGGAGAACCCAAGCCGTGCATCAGGAGAAAAGCTAAGGCGTATACTTGTTGAGCGCAGTGCCGATTTCTTTGAAAGAAATGGCAAACCAACTCAAGTAGAAAGTGTCTTGAACGAAGAGGATAATGACAGCGTTGCCAACTTGCCTGACTTTCTGAAAGGTGAGGATGACGGGAACGGCCCCACACCTAAGTTTATGACAACGGAGGAGCTCTTCAAAATGCGGATGGAAATCTTACCGCAACTATTGTAAGTGTGATTTACAGGCTTCTTTACATGGTAACAAACGATTTGACGAGGGCAGCATCTCATTAGGAGAAATGTCGCATGCAAGGGATCTGTTGTCTTCCATGTTGCTCTCTCCCCAGAGCAATACGACTCAAGTCCCATCTAATCTTTCAGCGACGGTCGTATCCAAACCTCCCCAAATTACATCTGTACAGGCATTCAATTCCCAGCTTACTATCGGAAGTAAAGATGAAGCATTACGGAAGGCATCTGATGTTTTCAGATCAGCAGCGCAAAGCATGGAGAGGGGCCGAATCAAAGGTGAAAGGTACTGGGTAGACGCTCTCAAGATCAGAAGAGGAAACTGGGGATTGATTCCTGCACCTCTTCCTTATGGTGCAGCAACAGGAAAAGGTGCCGATAAAACCTCGAAAGACTTCCTCATATCTTACGGGTTAGAAGAATGTTCGTCATTACATTTACTATATCATCAAACCAACTAAAGTCGCCATCCAGCTCTCCCGATATTCCGTCGCCAGGCTGTAGGACGACTAGCCACGTACGATGATGATACAGATGGCCTAATATTTTCAAACCGTCAATATTCTCGGCTATGTATCTCGATAACTCACATCGACGATGCGGGAAAATCATCAATATCATCTAATCACTTCAATAATACTGATAGCACGACTCTTGACGGAGCTCTGAAAGCCGCGCAGCAAGAAGTAGTTGAACAGGAAATCTTTTCACTTTTAGTAAAGGAAGCAGGTAGTCTGCCGACAGCTTCTGCTCGAGTGTCCGAGAGGCTGATCGTCATCGACGCCGCCCAAAACATGGAGCTAAAATTTGAACTTGTCAGTCGATCAGTGGATATCTTGTTGGAATCTTTTCGAAGCTAAAGTATCATTGACTCTAGCTCGATGCCGAATCATTTTCGTCACAAACCTCCGATACAGCCCACTGTGACCTCATATACTCGGGGCTTCACGCCCTTCTATTACGAAGGCATGGATACTTGAAACGACAGCGTCTTGGAGAAACCGGAATCGTACGGCCTAATGAGATGACTCATGTACCACCAATCCTTCAACCCATAATCGACCTTATACAGTACCAAGTTTTCTGCCAACGAATAAAGACAGAGATTGACAAGATGGCGCTAGCTTTAAGTGCAGCTGGAATTCCATCGACCTTGCGGTTTGACCCTGTTGGCGAAATCGGGTTACAACTTCTAAAGTTCTTTGATCACAAAGGCTATAAGGCGATCGGCGGAGAAGCCGTTTTGAGAATTGACGACCGGTTTGTTTTACACAAGCCGCTCATGCACACTCTGAAACCATTACAGTCACACTATACGGCTGACATTCTTGTCACCGTCCTCATTAACTGCGCACCTATCCCAGGCCACACTTGCAATTTCATCAATACCACAACTTTGCCAATTGTTGAATGATGAAATCGAACGGTGTCTTTTGCAAAGAATATGTGAACTTGGCGTCGATCTTTGTGACCATGTTGGTGGAATATGGTTTGTCGATCTAAGCCGTTGCGTTGGAAGATGGGAAGGTTGCGTTTTGTACGCCTACCGGTTCTTTAATGACTATTATCTCAATCCTTCTATTAGGAACTTTCGCATATCTTATGGATCGGAACCTGATATCAACTGTTCTGCCTTCCGCCTGGACAAGACAACACATAAACAAGGCCATCTCGACGTTTATAACCCAACACATGACAAACCCACCCCGTTGTTGTCCTGGGTCGAAAAGATCATCAGGAGCGCATTAAGTTAAGGTGGTTAGCATGCTTGGCTGTGTGTCGCCTTTCGATAGCAATAGAGATTTTCACAAAAGCAGGATGAATGACTAGTTGCGTGCAGAAAAACATCCGTCTAAATACCATAGTCATGAGTCTACTCGTCGTCCTCATCATCCTCAACGTCTCCACCAGCCTTGAACTTCTCAATTTTGGCGGCAATGTTGGCTTGACGCTGCGCGTGCGTAAGTCTTTTGTCTCTGTACTGAGTGCTCTCCGACTTCCAGTCTTTAGATTTCTCCGTTGGTTTGAATGTGGGATTTTCGCGAATGGCCGCATGTGCACCGGTATAGATCTCCTCAATATCCTCGGAGCCGATTCCGTCTGCGAGATAAGTTGAAAACTGTTTCTTGAACCTATGGTGGATATTTAACGACATTGTAAATGGAATTGAAAATAACATACCTCTCGTCGTCTTCCTCCTCAAGACTCTCCATATATTCGGCCACATGTCCACCGAAAATGTATTTTTTCAAGACCTCTGCATCCAGCTCTTTGCTCTCAGGATCATAACCGGGGAATCGCTTATCCGAATGAGGGATGAAAATTCCACCATCACTAGCACCCTTCATTGCACCAAAAACACGAGAGCCCGTTGATGTACGCTTCAAGCCAACATCCAAGTAACATTTGAAAGGTCGAGGTGCATCTTCCTCATCAAGAACCTCGGTCACTGTATGGGTTCCATCTGCTTCTGTGACGCCCTCATACTTGTCAGCAAGTCCAAGCTTTGACAACGCCCGACGTGCGCAAAGAAGGCCGGTTGCATAAGCTATATAATACGGTTAGATAACATTACCGATCAGAGTAAAGTCTCGAACCTGCTGCCCAGTTTGTAAGTCCGTGGCTAATGCCGTATCGCGGTAGCTCCTTAGAAGTGGCGGCAGTCAATACAAAGTCTCCTTGAAGACGGGCATAGACGATTTGAACGATGATGGTCTTATTGGTAAAGCGGACTACAAGGCGGTATTTAGGTGCGTTGCTGGGATATCACAGTGAGATGGCTTTGTACGAAAATGTAATGGGCCAACGCACTATTTGTTCTTGGCCTGTGTTACAAGTCGTTTGCGTGCGTAGTCTAAATAATACTGATTAACAGAAACATAGGAAGTAAAGACAATGGGCTCACAGTCTGTCTTTCCTTCACGCCGCCTGCGATACTTTACCTGGAAACGAGAGAAGTACGCGTCGGACTTGATCTTCTTGACGAACGGCATCTACATGTATGGGTCAGTTTTATGGCTCATCATCCATGTTGCAACATATCCATCCATCCGACAAATGAGAAATTCCATATATATAAATCAATACGACGGACAGAAGGATCCTGGCAGACCCGTTGAAAAAAGTTAAAGATGTACACATACCTTGAGGAGGAGGGTGAGAGGGTTGGAAGCGACGATGAGCAAGACACCCAAACTTCTGTCAAGTTGTCCTTGCTAAATTAGGGATGGTTACGTAATGAAAATACTAATCTGTGCAACTCCGCTGTTAGGCGCTCTTTCGACGACTTCCACAATGGACCCACACCAGCAATACCAACAACAACACAGCCAGCAGCAACAGGCCGGGTTCGACGTAAATCCCTACTATAAACCATACCAAGGGCCTTCTTATCCAATAGCAAACACTTCATCCCATAGTGCCCCGGTTCCCGCCAATGCATACGAATATGATGTTGGAATTCTTGCACAACAAAGTGTGTATGTCCCAGGAGCTATGATAGATAAACGTGGGGGTGCGGGTGGAAAACTGGCGAAGGGTGGCAAAAGAACCACTGTGTTGCGCAAAGGTGGGGGAAAAGTCTGGGAAGACCAAACCTTATTGGAATGGAACCCTGGTGAGTCCCTCACATTCTATCGCCCGAATATTCTATTGAACTGTAACCTGAAGCATGGTTTCGCCTGTTTGTCGGAGATCTCAGTAATGATGTGTCTGACGATGTTCTCTCGAATGCCTTCAACAAATATACCTCGTTCCAGAAGGCGCGCGTCATCCGCGACCGGCTCAGTCAGAAGGTATTGTTTTGTTATCGACAATTGCACTTTAACTTCGGGCGACTAACCAAACCTTCAGGCGAAATATGGGTTTGTCGCATTCTCTGATCCAGAAGACTTCCTCAAGGCTTGGAAAGAGATGGATGGTGCGGTCACAAGTTGTTGCTTTGTCTACGTTTTTGATCATTTATGCTGCTGCCCAGGCAAATACGTTGGCAATCGCCCTGTAAAATTAAAGAAGGCTGACGACGCAGCTATTCGACCAGTGGAGATAGGTCACAGGAAGGCGAAGAAACTCGAGCAAGATCTGAAGAAGAACCGACATAAGCCCTACTGAATCCGTCTATTCACATCAATATGTGGTCCCTTTCTTGATCTCGACAAGTGGTTTTCGTGATGCAGAGTTCTGGTCAGTGTTGGGCCAGTGTATTTTTGATATTGCCTATTCACGTAAACACTAACATAAATTAGTAAAATCCTTGTAAATTTGAAAGCTCGGATAAGAGGTAATTCCTACCTTAAGTCGCATTGCGCTGGGTGAGTCAATACCTACTTCAAACGAATATGTAACTCGATCCCTTCGCTGGCCAGCTCCTCCCGCCACTCTTATTTCAATTATAGTAACTATCATGTTCTTTCCCAAATCCTCTACTATCAGTTCTTTAGGTATGATAAGTAAATAAGTCACCCCCGGAGTCCCCAGAAATCGAATGATCCATCGTCTACGACTTCTAGACAATGCCGTATGTGCGTTGAAACGCGGCTATCTTCGTTCAGTAGTTCTTGGAAGTGTTCTTGGAACGGGTTTGGTCGAAAGGGCATCTCAAGTACTTTGAATACATTCGGTACATATAGCAAGTGGGGGCAGGGGTTGAGTACTGAGTACTACCGAGTCGACGCCTGCGACGACCTATAATGTATTTATATATTTTGGTTATGTCACATGAGTCCTGTCAGGGCTTGAAACTTTTGTCAACCTGCGATTTCCTTAATCAAGAAACGACTTAAAAAGCTGTCTCACGCGTAGTCTGCTCTCTGATATGGATATTGACAATTTATTCAAGGTACTTGCCTCTCCTTTCGGCACCGCCGCAGTACAAGCTGATGTACTTAGGTACCCAAACTTCCCATTGGAGGAAATAAGAGGAGGATGCCTGATAATCCCAGCGTTGACATGCTGAAAAAGATGAAGTTAGACGTTAGTTCGACGGAGCTTCCCAAGCCAAGTGCGGGCTCGGATCTTGACACAGGTCAAGCCCCACCAAGACATTCAACTACAGTAGAAGAAGTGGAAGATGTGGATATGAAGCAAGCCTTTGCACCTGGGGGTGACGCGGATTACTTCGTAGAAGAAGATGAGGAGGGCCGTTTTTTCGGGGGAGGTTTAACGTCAGAACAAAAGGATATTCTGAATATTTTTGAGAACGCTGGTGAAGAAGAAGGTGTTCAAGGTGATGTATGTACCCGGTGTTTTGGTGCTACAATTTTTAATCTTGTACTAAATCCAGACCCTGTTAGTCCGATGAACTATCCATCACTGCCATTCGACGAATGCTCTTGAGATTCGAACGCGCCGCGAATAAAAATCAAGACCAACGATCAAAATACCCGGGCGACCCAACTAAGTAAGGATTTCCCCGCGTAAACCTTACAGCTCATAACTTTCTGTGCAAGGTTCATAGACTCTGAGGCGGACTTGGATGGAGCAATCAAGGCTTTGTTACCTCTTGCACAGGCTCCATCGCTAGCATATCCCGAATTGGTGAGGTCAGGGACTGTAGCTCTACTTGTTGGGCTCCTTGCACACGAAAATGTCGATATTGTCATCGATGTGGTTGAAATCGTGCACGAGCTTACTGATGAGGATGTGGGGAATGAAATAGAAGATGACAATTCTGAAAATACGGCTGAAGAAGCATTAAAAGTTCTCATCGAAGGATTGGTGTGTTCCTTTCTGAAAGATTTTGTGCCTTCTTCGAAGTTGACTATCTCTGTAAGTTGGAAAACAGCATTTTGGAACTTCTGGTAGACAATTTGCCACGTTTAAACGAAGAAGAGGAGTCGGATCGGCTAGGAGTCTTTCACATCTTAGGTTCGTGTTACAGCTGTCTCATGTCCTATATATTAAAAGGAGGTCGTCGTAGGTATATTTGAGAACGCATTAGGCTTCAACCCTCAACTAGCAACACAACTTACCGAAAAGACCAGTATAATGTCATGGCTCCTGAAACGCGTTCAATTCAAGGCACATGACGAAAATAGGGGATATGCAGCGGAACTGCTGTCAATACTTTTGCAAGACAATCAAAAAAATCGACTGGAGCTTGGCAAGGATGATGGTGTTGAGGTGTTACTGAAGGTCCTCTCTGTAAGCTTCGTATATCTATCCTTCATTCTTGTGTCAACATTATTTCATAGCAATACAGACGCCGCAATCCGTTTGATGCTGATGAAACAGAATTCATGGATAACATCTTCGACGCTTTATGCTCGGCCCTGAACGAACCATCCATAAAAACACTCTTCCTGTCTGCGGAAGGGCCTGATCTTTTGTTGCTAATGATAAAGTACGTTGGGGTCCGCTGGCTATTCTTCGTATATTACAATTAACCTACGCGAAGAGAAAAACTTCAATCTAGATCACGATCTATAAAAGCGTTGGACTACGCTATGTCAGGAGTGGCAGGCTCCGCCATCTGCGAATCCTTCATTGAGGCGCAGGGCCTCAAAACTTTGTTTTCCGCTTTCATGGGGAAGGTCAATGTCATACTATAAGACCATTGAAACAAAAATAAACAACAAACGCGTCATCTAGGGCAACGGAAAGCAGAAGTCGGGCGCCTCTTTTCCAACTTCGGAGGACACGGCACGCATCCTTGGTATCATTGGGTCATTATTCTCTAATATCGCTTCCGATTCACCAAGCCGCATACGTCTGCTTGCCAAGTTTGTAGAATCTAACTACGAAAAAGTAGACAAACTCTTGGAAATTCGAGACGGAACTCAAGTTCGTTTGAGAGCAACTGACTCTCAAATTGAGAGAGAAAGGCTGGTGGGTTGCTTCATACTTTTACGCGACTGCGTTTCTCAATTCATCTCGATCACAGGGCCTTGACGAAGCTGACATTTCGGACTTGAAAGATACTTGGTATCTCCGACGTTTGGATGGTGGCCTGTTCGCCCTCCAGATCGTTGATTACATATTAGCGTGGATAATCATGGAGGACGATGGGGTGCGATACCTGTGTATATGCTTTCAAGACTTCACTGATCCCGGGGACAGGTTCGGGCGCATGCACTGCAAATGCTTGCTCGCAAAAACGAGTCTCTTCACGATATAATTCAGACATTGCGAGGCTTTTACGCTAATGTTGATGATATCCCACCGGGCGACTCCCTTGAAGGACCTTCCCAAAAAGAAATCCTTGAAGGACTTATTGCTGCATTGGATACGTCGGACGTAAATCATGACTCATAGCTACGCTAGTTCAGGGCAATCATATCTTGAGAACGTATATTACAACTCATTCATGACCCATTTATAGGTGCTACAGAAGAAAATATCATATTTAGTGCACCTTTAGTTTTCACCAACTCCCTTTGAAACCGGAGCTCCGCGGCAACTTTTTTTCGTAACCGCAGAAATAAGGAATCAATGAGGGGCGATTGACCTAATATTGGACCATACATGTCTTCATTATCTATTAGTAGTGGTTTTTTAAATCTTTTACGATGAGACGTACCGACAACCATTTGAGCTACATCACAAACCATCTCGCCGAAACGAGGATCAGCTACATACTTCACAAGTAGACGAAGCACAGGTTCTAGAAGAACATCGTCCCTTCCTGAGAGCGCAATCCTTAAGCCATCGCGATGTATTAACTCTTGTATCAACGAGAACGTTGTTGTCGGAGGAACTTGCTAAAGTGAATGTGTCAACCAGTGTGACAAATTCATTGATGGCAAGATCTGACCTTGCGCAATACAGAGTCCAATGCAGCAGAGTATTTGAAACCTTTCAGAAGCTTGTCGTATTCTTTGAGTCTTTTTATCCGTTTATTTTCGATCTGGAGTTCATTCGCTTCGCCAATGGCTCTCGACCCGCCTCGTCTGCTTCCACTCTTTTGTCTAGTGGGTAGTGAAGCAATCCCGAGGGACGGGTCAAAAGTACCGGCGTGGAAACCGATTGATGATTCACTTGTTTTTGTTTGTCGACGACGAATAGAAAGTGTTCCGTCCGACATTCCCGCTACGATATGCGTTTCATCTGGCTGCTTCGTCTTCAGTGGGCTCGAGTGTAGTACAAGAAAAGAGGACGCACAGATATAGCGAGACAGAGTATTGGAGCCGGATATCGCATTGTGTGAACAACTTTGTAGTTGCTCACATCGTACACCTTTACCATTTGGTCGAGGGCCCCTGTAAGCAGCCGGCCCGTACTTGCATCAAAAGTCATAGCAGTGACAGTCTTTTGGTGATTGGACAAAGCCCGTATACAACGGCCGCCCGCTACAAGATCCCATACACGAATTATTGGTCCGGCAGAAGATAATGCAACTGTTCCAGAAGGGAACATCAAAACCTGTTCGACTGGTGTACTGCTGCCTCCTCCATTATTGGTGCCAGCATCCCCCATTGTCATCTCACACTGACCAGAACGTGAGTCAAAAAGCCTCACGGTGGCATCATAGGAACCAGTTAAGACAATGTAGGGACTTGAGGTCGACACCAGTCCTGATCGCACATAGTCGGTGTGAGATGTGAACGTGGATATTGTAGACTGTGAGGGCACGTCCCAAATTTTTGCAGTGGTATCGTCAGAGCAAGATAAGACCTGGGTAGGTGAAAGGGTAGAGAATTTTGTAACATGAACAGGCTGCTTATGGGAATCGAGAGTGCGAAGGATGGCCCGTGAATTGATATCAAAGACCTGAAAAATTATTGCTTAGGAAAGGTGCACACCCCCCACATGCTATGATATTGATTATTCATACCTGAACTAGGCCGCTATCGTCGCCCGCCACGACGAGTTTTCCGTCTTCTCGTATGCTGCCGCTTCGGGCAACATCCTTAAATCGCGAGATGGTCTTGGTGATTTTTTGAGTTCGCGGTGCATATATTTGCACCCTTGTAGCAGCAGTCACAGCGTATCTATGGGGTTTTGTTGGAGAAAAGTGCACTGAGGTGATTGGAGCATATTCTTTAACGAAAATTGGATGTCTGAATTGCCGCCAGTACCGAGACTCAGCACCACGTTTCGATGTAGATAGATGTGCGTGAGCCCTGACAGTCACGGGCTGATAGTCCATGAGATTCCGGCCTTCCTAGCAACCCCAGGACGTTGTTTCGTAGTTATGGAAGTTGAACCTAGATAGAGGTATATGGAATCATGGATCCATGAAAGTTTATGTAGTTCACGTGACAACCTGGCTCTTGACATGTGATCGGCTCTATGATAAGATCTGATCCGAATCCTGCAGATTTTCACCACTTTTTGCTTCGTGCTATCATCATCTACAGTGTAATTTTTTGTGTCTTTTATTTCCTGCGCCTTCCGATGTTGTTATATGAAGACATTTTGGTCGGGGATGAGATGTTCTCCGACGCCTTCCCTCTGTAGGTTATCTCCAAGATGGTTTACCAATGTTCTCATGTTCTGCCTACAACAGCAAAGAAGTGGACGATATAGTCTACGAGGTTGAGTGTCAGATGATTACAGTCAAAGATGGCGATGTCGATATTGGTATGTCTCCAGTCGTTCTTTGGTACACATCCCTTATACACATCCCTTATACACATCTAGGTGCAAATCCATCTCAGGAGGAGGGCGAGGAGGCTCTGGAAGATGGCGCAAGTCAAGTCAACAATGTAGCCCATTCCTTCCGTTTGCAATCGACAACGTTCGATAAAAAATCGTATCTTTCTTACCTGAAAGTTTGTTGATACCGTCACCTGTATCCAAACTCTGCATTTACGTCGTCATCAGGCTTACATGAAGGCAGTCAAAGCCAAACTTGGGGAAACAAACCCGGGTCGGGTAGAAGCATTTGAGAAGGGCGCTGCCGCGTACGCGAAAAAGATTGTTGCCAACTTCAAGGACTTTGAATTTGTAAGATCCCATTCTGCTGCTCAAAAATCCCAATTAAAAACCCATTCCCTAGTACACTGGAGAAACCATGAACCCCGACGGCATGGTTGCACTCCTTAACTATCGTGTATGTCACTGTTCTCTCGCTTTCTTACTCTGCTTATCTACTTGCTTGCAGGCCGATGGTGTTACGCGTACGTTGAGATCGTCCGTCTGTTCAGTCGACAATCTAATTTTTCATGGCAGCATACTTCACTTTCTGGAAAGATGGTCTGAAGCAGGTCAAGCTTTGATTTTATCACTTTCTTTTACTTTATACTGGGATACCTTGCTTCTAGCGTCCCTCCTCAATATAATTGGTGCTGCGAAGATCTAGTGATGCTTATCAGTGCTTGAGTTTTTAGTGTTTATGTAAGGTGTAAGTATGTTACTATTTGTCTTATGCGTTTGAC
>CEMJ01393682.1:0-13593 GCA_900068955.1 Clitocybe nebularis | reverse complement strand
CATCTCGCACAAGGATGAATTGGGATGAACAGACCCTCTCAAAATTTATCACACCCACTACCCACCTTCAAATCAGATTTGAATCAAGTAATCAGAAATTTTAGAAAATCGGCCAGATCGCTGAAGTTTGAGCTCACCCCCCCAATCTTCGCTCATCAGAATTTATCAGCGCGAAGTTTTGAGCTCGAAACTCCATGGGTTTTCCCCCCAAGAACAACGAACACTATTGCTTCGGCTGGGGCTGATTCTATCTCATTGCTCTGGGGACACGAAGATGTTCTCTAGTCATTTCATTTCAAGACTAAACTGAAATAGGTTGTCATTTCGGGGCTTTGGGGGAGAACTGTGAGGCTTCAGTGCGAAGATGTTATTTGGCGACGCGTCTGCCAACATGACAAATCTAAGCAGGACAAAGCAAGATCAAACAAAGTAATCTGAGTCCAGAAAAGGTAACTTGACATTGTACGTGCTTGAGCCTCCATGGCCTCAACTTCATCCATGGAGCATAATCCTCATCTTGCAACAACCTCCGACCTTGAAATACGCGCTGCTAGGATAGCTGACCCCAACATAGGTACTTTCAAGGGCCTGCCCTGTAACTATCACTCACTATATCGTTTAGACTTGAGAACTAAGCATGCAGTGGCTGCCGAAATTCGCGAAATGTTGGACACTATCCGTGATACGGAGTCCATCCGTGCGCTTCCTTACCTCATACCTGCGTTGCTTGAACTTCTTCGTTCTGGACAACCCGCGTTCCACAAAGACACCATGGAATATCAGTTCCGTCGTGTGTTACTTGAAATAATTAACCGCCTTCCGGTCAATGAAGCCATCCGTCCCCAAATTGCTCCAATATTCACTTGCATGCTCTATATACTTCGCCACGACAACGAAGAGAATGGCATAACTGCCTGCAAGACTCTTCTCGATGTCATTCGCGGCTATAGGTTTCTGTCAGAAGATTGCCTGAGTGAATTTATTGCGATTTTCCAAGAGGGATTCCGCAACATGAAGGGACTTGTAGAGGAAGTTCTGTCCGAGAATTCAAAAATCCTTGATCCTAATCATACACTGCTCGGAATTCGTAGCTTCAAGGTCCTCGGAGAATTGGGCATGGTGATGGTAATAATGTCTCAAGTCCATCGAAATATGGTTTTGGTCCCCATACAGGCGACAATATCTCCAGCGTTTGAGCTATTAGCCGTAGAGTCACCGACACAACACCAAACCCGAGTTGACTATGAGGCAATGGGTGGCATCTGGGCAGGAATGGCGCCGTCCATCAAAAACCCATCAGCTTATAGCGATTTTATCCATGCTCAAGTCAAGGTACGACGGGAGTGTTTACTGTTCTGATTTTTTCCCTCATTGGATTGTCAATAGGTGCTATCGTACGTGGCATATGTTATGAGATTCTCTGGGGAACCCGATGATACCTCTGGTCAAACTTTGGTTTTGACCGCACTTCGTGTGCTCCAGGATTGTCCTGCAAACGGAATTCCTCTGCGAAAGGTCTTTTATTTCTTCTGTTCTTGCTAAAATAAACTGAGAGATAAAATTTAGGAATTAATGGTTGTCTTTCGCCATCTTATGGGAACCTCGCATCGCAAAGCCCTCTTTGCCCACCTGGACAAGTTATTTGACGAAAATGTTCTTCTTGGCACTGGAATCGGGAGTAAGGAAATGTTGCGGTTCGTACGACTAGCAGATCGATATAGCTAATTTGACTCATATACATACAGAGCTGCGGCCTATAGCACTGTTGCGGACCTTGTACACCATATTAGGAATGACCTCAATTCCACGCAAATTTCTCGCATAGTGCACGTTTATTCGCGCCTTATTCATAATTCTGCTTTGGGGAATAATCTTCATACGATGTCCGCCAAAATGATGTTCGGCCTAGCGGAGCCCATCCTTCAGAAGGAAACCAAACCAGATGCTGCACGACTTCTAGGAGCCATGTTTGAAACCTGCCTAGAAAGACTGGAAGCACTTGCTCTTGTTTATGACGAGGTTTCCGCAAGTGTAGCCAGGTCAAAAGACAGCCACACAAGTGTCAACCTTGATGCTGCCTTTATTGAAAAGTCACGTCCTGTGGGCGGCGCAGTTTATGCAATTGAAAAGCCTGAAGAAGTGATTCCTGGTAAGTCAATCATGCTCTATCAAGAGGATAAATTCGCTGATGACTATCAGAATCGCGCATGATGTATCGCGCCCTCCTACATGGTTTTAGAGTTTGTCTAAATGCTCTCAAAAGATGTGAGGCCCCTACTCCCGACGGCGATCTGATATTCCGACTGTTTGAAGGGTGTATCCGCTGTATGTCATTGTTTGATCCTGATCCCCGAGTCAACGAACAGAACGATGCGATTGATTGGTTTGGTCATACCCTCGTGGAAATCGACATGCATGTATTCCAGGAGGTTTGGACCCATAAGATGGAGTTTTTTTTTGGGTGCGCATCCAAGCGGATGATACTTCTCAATATCTGCCAGTTTCTCTTTTCTCGGGAGCAAACGTCGCCAACCTTACTAGCTATTGTTCTGAGCTTTCTTGTCGATAGACTTCCTTTATTGGGAGAATATGACGACATGACTGCAGCGGCGACGATTAGGCTATTCAAGATGGCTTTTGGTGCCGTCGCTGCACACCCAGTAACAAATGAACACATACTAGCGTCTCATCTAGCGAAGCTTCTGATGGATTGCTTCCCTCTGGCCGCGAAAGCCACCAAGCCTACGAATTATTTTCATCTTCTCCGAGCTTTATTCCGCGCCATTGGGGGTGGTGGAGGGAGGTTTGAGCTGTTATATAATGCAGTCCTTCCTCTTTTGCCTGAAATGCTCGAAAGCTTGAACCGACAGCTATTAGCATCCGAAGGACATACAAGAGACATGATTGTTGAGCTCTGCCTGACTGTTCCTCTGCGTCTGACCCATCTACTCCCTCATCTCACGTACCTCATGCAACCCCTGGCGCTGGCCCTACGTGGAAATCCAGAGCTGGTGTCCCAAGGCCTTCGAACACTCGAGTTGTGTATTGATAACCTAACGCCCGACTTCTTGGATCCGACCCTCAGCACTGTTCTCCGGGAACTCATGGAGGCTTTGCACAGCCATTTGAAACCTTTACCTGCGAATCATCATCCAGCTCATACAACTATCCGAATCCTGGGTAAATTAGGTGGGCGCAACCGGCGTCTCCTAACAAGAGAGCCAGCATTGCAGTATTGTCATCATTCCGAGCCAGCAAAACTGGCTGTCTCGTTCGGAGGCGTAAGTGAAAAGATCGAACTTGGACCAGTGTCAAAATTATCAGCTCGTATTTTAACGAAGGGGTCTTCAGTCGATCGAGCGCATGCTTTCAACTATCTGGAAAACTGTCTATCTGTTATTTTACACGAGGTAAGTCCCCCCCCCTCGGCCATATCCCATGTTTGATGTATTCTGCATAGGGAATTCAAGGACGCAACGTAGAGGAGGTCTTCATCCATACCCTTGAGGCCATTTTCGACGCCATCCACCTTCCCGACATTCAGCCACAGGCGGAAGCCTTTCTTCGCAAATTGGCCCACACAGTCTTTGATTCAGAGATTCGCCGGAGCCAAACCCGTGTGCCAGGAGTAAGACACTCTTCAAGCGCTCTTCTTACTTGCTTTCTGGATGCTATACCTCATGCTCTGGCACGAGAAGTGCCAGAACAGGCCATCAAGGCTCAATCTTTGGTGGCCGTTATTATCAACGACCTTGTATCAATGAACAACAAGGTCAATGTTACACCGCAGGAAATTTTTACCATCTTACATCAGATTGCAAATCGATTTACTTCCCTCTGCCTTGATGATTCTTGGGCGCGGAAGAGCGCAGGTGCCAGCGGAATCAAGATTATGACGCTTACACCTGATTTTGGCGTAAAGTGGATCACAGACCGCGAAATTGATCTCGTTCGGACTCTTCTACATATACTGAAGGATCTACCCCGGGACCTTCCACGGGATGTAGAAGATGTCGTCGATGTTTTAGCTTCTGTTCTGCGGATCAGCAATGCCGGCCTTGACTTCCACGCTGAGGGTGCAGTTCAGGCGCGCAACAAACTTCTTCATCTTGTTGGACTTTTCTTTCCAGAGCTCCAAAGTTCAAATCCTGTTGTACGGCAAGCTGCGCAGACATGTATCGGACTCTTGGTGACTCTGAGTGGAAGGTCTGCAGTTGATCTTTTAATGCCACATCGTGATCGTATGTTGGGTGGCATATATACAAAACCCCTTCGTGCCCTCCCATTCCTGAAACAGATAGGAATGATTGAAGCCATCCGATATTGTGTGAGCCTGGAACCTCCCTTGGTCGAACTAAATGATGAACTACTTCGACTCTTGCATGAAACACTCGCCCTGGCTGATGCGGACGACTCCGCTTTACTTGGCCGGATCACTGCTCGTCAAAGCGCCATTGAGGTCATCAAACTTCGTGTCGCATGTATCAAGCTTCTTACAGCTTCAATGCCTCTTACGGACTTCTTCCAAAAACAGCACCAAACGCGCCAACGGTATGTAGGGTTTATATGCACAGGATGGCCTACTCTGACATCTTGACGCAGGGTGACTAGTGTATATTTCAAATCACTATATTCATCATCCCCTGAGGTGAAAGACGTTGCTCATGAGGGCTTGAGGATGGTATTGACCCATCAAAGCCGGCTTCCCAAAGAGCTTCTACAGACCGGATTGCGTCCCATCCTCATGAACCTCGCTGATCCAAAGCGGCTTTCGGTACCTGGTTTGGAAGGATTAGCACGCCTGTTGGAGCTTCTAACAAATTATTTCAAAGTTGAAATAGGCCACAAACTCTTGGACCACTTTCGCATCGTTGCTGATCCACAGATGCTCGTTGACTCTTCCCGACTTCCTCTTTCAAACAATGAGGGAATTACGAAGCTCGTTCGCCTGGCCAATATTTTCCATCTACTTCCATCCGCTGCCAACATCTTCTTGGAAAATCTCGTTAATGCCATTGTACAAACGGAGTCCCAGATGCATTTTTCAACTCAGAGTCCGTTTTCGGAACCATTGGCAAAGTACCTTGATCGATATCCTGCAGAAGGCATTGATTTCTTCATATCTCACCTCAAATATCCACGGCACCTACGGACACTAAGGAGCATATTGCAGGCAAAGCTTGCGCCTAATCTTGAGCGCGAATTAGCTTCGAGAACGTCGTTGTTGGCCACAGGTCCCCTTCGTGAACATGTGCTTCCTACCATGCTCTTATTCCAGGACATGGCGCAACTCATACCCACTTGGATTGCCGAAAACGGCTACGTCATTGAAGCCCTCTTGGAGATTTGGCATTCTGAGGTTCCGCAACCAGACAAGGTCGCAGTAGTTCAACCAGACGTTATTCAACGGCATAATATTGTGCTTGCCATCTTCACAGAGGCTTTGAACCAATCACCACGCATCGATTTGCTCTTCGAGATGGTTTCTGCTTTTACCCGTAATCTGGGAATGGATCTCATTCGTACAAGTCGCTTCTTGTATCGTCATGTGGCTCTGAGTGAGGATGTCATTTTTCGACGAAATGTTTTAATGCGCTTCCTTACATGGTTTGATGATCCGTCATATTCATGGCCACACAAGGCCTATGTCATACGATATATCATAACGCCAACACTACTCATCCAAGCCAACCGTCCCGCCCCAAAGCAACAGCTCCTCGACATTGATTTCGTCAACCGCATCCACCGCATCATATGGCATCCTATTACAGAATCCGATGCCTTTTCGGAGACGGACGATGTTTTTAAGGTCGAAGTCCTGCATTTTACAACTGTAATGGTTCATCATTATTCCGATCTCCTCGAGGATGTCAAGAAGGACATCATCAAATGCGCGTGGTATTACATTCAAAATACTGACGATGTCATAGTCAAACAAACGGCACATCTACTAGCTGCTCGGTTTTTTGCCGCGTTCCAAACCCCACAGAAGTTTATTTTGCGCGCTTGGATAGGGCTACTTCGATCGCCACACTCGGAAGGGGGAGCAGCCGTTCGTCAGGAAGCTCTGGCTGCCCTTGCACCGTCTCTCCCTCGTTCGGATGACGGCGAATCAGGTCCACCTCAATGGGCCAAAACTACTCGGCGATTGCTTGCCGAAGAAGGAATAGCACAACTCATTGCTATTTACCACTTGATAGTTAAACAACCGCAACTGTTTTATCCCGTCCGCTCGTTGTTCATACCTCATATGGCTAATTCACTAAACAAACTTGGAATGTCCTCGACGTCCACTCCAGAGTCACGTCTTTTATCGATTGACATCCTGCAAGTGATTTTCACATGGGAGGAGCAAGCCACGCAGACCCTTCGTTCCTTATCTGCCACAGAACCTGCAAAGTCAGAGGCAGTTTGGCTAACTCCACTAGGATTTCGGGAGAATATGGTTAGCTATCTTGTCCGACTCTCCACCATGCCCCACGACCAAGCGGGTCGAGGAGGCCTCGTTCCCCGAGCTCTCTCTCTCCTTCAGATGCTAGTTGGGCCCAATGGATGGACGGACGTAACAGTTGGATTACGTTTCTTCTTACGGGCTCTGGAGCAGGTAAGAAACAGGCTTTGATTAGCACTCAATCAGCGCTAAGAGTCTTTTTCAGAATGAACTTACAAGCGATATAACAATCACTCAAGCTCTTGCTTCTGCAAAAGTCCTACAGGTGATCACCGCGGAACAGAACGATTCTTGGTACATCGCCAATGCAGCGATTCTGCAAAAATTGGTTCGTAAAGGCCTGGTTACCGACGACTATGGACTGCATGATGCGTTACACCCGATTTTCGATCATCTGGTCAGATCGTTTCCTCTGCCCAAGGAGGACGACGAACAACACAATGAACTCTCTGAGTTCCATAGCTTTGTTTATTCTTCCATCGGCGAGGGCTTACGCAACTCAACAGCCTTACGAGGTACACTTCTCATGCTGAAGTCGGTTGTACGAGTAACTCCCGAACGCGTTGAAACATTTAGTCAGAGCCTCATGAAGCTACTTAGCAAACTCGCAAAAGAGCACATACAATCCCCTCCAACTTCGTCTGGATTTGAAACCAGTGTCCGACTCTTAATCGCAATCCTCGACATCTGCCAAATATCAGTAGCTTTCCTCGGCGATCAACGACGATGGCTGCTCAGCGCTCTCGTAGTACTTGTAGAAAAATCCAAAAGCATCCCCCTTTGTCGATATATGCTGGATTTAGCACGAACCTGGGCGATGCCACGACAAGAGGCATATCCAACCATGAAGGAGAAGGCAAGCCTCTTACAAAAGATGATCGTCTTGGAAACTCGAGCTGAAAGCCTCTTCCATCCCTATCTCGAACTCATCTACGAGATTTACACGGAACCTTTACTACGTCGAAGTGATTTGACCACTCGCCTCGAGTATTCCTTCCTCCTTGGCTGTCGTGCTAAAGATCCTGTTCTCCGCGAAAAATTTATGGATTTATTGGATGTCAGCGTCCCCCGCTCCCTCCTAAGCCGATTGACATATATATTCGGCGTTCAGAATTGGGATGCCCTCGCTGATCATAACTGGATATACATTGCGCTCCATTTGGTTCTGGGTGCTAGTGATACAGACATCCCTATGTTACACGAAAGAAGACCCGTGTTATCTGATCAATCTCTGGTCTCTCGACCTAGAGCACAAGCAGTGACTCGACCTATGCAGCGCCTACTTTTTCTGGATGCTCAAGTCGCACACGACACGTGGATTTCAGTCTTTCCTGCCGTCTGGAACTGTCTTTCACGACGAGAGCAGGCAGACATCACCCATCACATGATAAATCTTCTGAGTAAAGACTACCACATTAAGCAAGCACAGTTACGTCCAAACGTTATCCAAACGCTTCTAACTGGGTTGCACGCATGTAACCCGCCAATGACTTTGCCTCCGCATCTCATTAAATATCTCGCGAAGACTTTTGGTGCCTGGCACGTCGCATTGGAAATTCTCGGCACCTCCCTTGACCATGTCAAAGATGATGAACCAACCATTCGAGATTACATTTACGATTCTTTGGCAGACGTTTACGCTGAACTTGCAGAAGATGATATGTTTTACGGGTTATGGAGACGCCGATGTCTCCAACAAGAAACAAATATCGCTTTAGCCTATGAGCAGAATGGAATGTGGGAGCAAGCTTCAAACGCTTATGAGACAGCTCAGGGGAAGTCACGGGCGGGCACGATACCTTTCAATGAAACAGAATATTGTCTCTGGGAAGATCATTGGATTTTATCCGCGGAAAAACTCCAACAGTGGGAGATTCTCTACGACCTGGCACGAAACGATGGAAACCAGGAATTGATGTTGGAGAGTGCATGGCGGACTAAGGACTGGGCAGACAATAGGGAGAGTTTGGAAGAACAAATCACCCTACTTCCAGAAGTTCCGACCCCTCGGAGGAGAGTCTTCGAAGCTTTCATCGCCTTGTTGAAGTTACCCGCTGCATTGGATAAAAATGTGGAATTTACCAAGATCCTCGAAGATGCCATGCAACTTTCACTGCGAAAATGGGTTGGCCTCCCCCCACACCTTTCAGCTGCACATGTCCCATTACTGCAACACTTTCAACAGTTCGTGGAACTTCAGGAAGCGGTTCAAATTTTTGGATCCTTATCTCAGACAAACGCGCAAAACCTAGAGAAAAAGTCATCGGAACTAAAAATGGTCTTGCAGGCGTGGCGCGAGAGACTCCCAAATCTCCACGACGATATCAGCATCTGGAGTGATCTCGTAGCCTGGAGACAGAATGTATTCCATTCGATCAATAACGCTTACATTCCTCTCATTGGAGGCCCCAATCAAGGTACTGGAGCTGCCTCCAGTAGTACCAATACCTTTGGGTATCGGGGATATCACGAAACTGCGTGGATCATCAATCGATTTGCTCATGTTGCTCGTAAACATGATCTCCTTGATGTGTGTTTCACATCGTTGACAAAGATTTACACTCTACCAAATATCGAGATATCGGAAGCATTTTTGAAACTTCGGGAGCAAGCTAGATGCCACTACCAGAAGCCAAATGACCTACAGGCAGGACTAGAAGTTATAAACAACACGAACCTTATGTTCTTTTCGACATCCCAAAAAGCCGAGTTCTATACGCTCAAAGGCATGTTTCATGCTAGGTTCGGGCGCAATGAAGAAGCCAATCTCGCGTTCGGGCAAGCAGTCCAGCTTGACATTACTCAGGCTAAAGCATGGGCCGAGTGGGGCCGTTTCAATGACCGTATGTTCAAAGAAACTCCAAATGACCTCTCACACGCTGCGAATGCTGTCAGCTGCTATCTTCAGGCAGCGGGGCAATACAAAAATGGGAAGAGTCGACCACTTCTGGCTCGTATTCTCTGGCTCCTGAGTGTGGATGATGGTGCATTAGCAATTTCCCGTGCATTCGATACTTATAAGGGAGACGCTGCGTTTTGGTTCTGGATCACCCTGATACCGCAGCTTTGCTCTTCTATTTCGCATCGTGAAGTGAAGCAAGCGCGTTACGTTCTCCTTAATTTAGCCAGATTATACCCACAAGTATATCACTCCTCTATCCTATCGTGTTACTCCTAACATCTCCCTACACAGGCACTGTTCTACCAACTTCGAACAACCCGCGAAGAGCAAATACTTATAAAGAAAGCGGCAGCCGTTCGTGCGGCCAATATGGGACAAACAACCATGGACTCTATACGACGCCCCAACGATCAATCGACTCGGGATGCAACTGACACAGGGAACAATGACTCGGTACAACCGCCTCCTTCCGGGGCACAGTCCCAACCTCCCACCGACACAACTCAGCCCGATCGTCCTGCCAATATCCCAGTGACAGTCCCCACAGCACCTCACGGGCCTCCCGTAGACATCCCTACCTCTCAAAGACAATCTTGGGAATATATCGATGAAGTCCTGCAAGTTCTGAAGACCTCTTTCCCCCTTTTGATACTTAGCTTGGAGACTATGGTTGATCAAATTCAACATAAGTTCAAGTTATCTCCCGACGAAGACGTTTACCGGAATATCTGTATGTTGCTTCAAGATGCAATCCAAGTGAACCAATCCACAGAATCTTTTGAGTGAGCTAGGCTAACATTGTCTGTGATACAGAACTATGTCCTACGGATGAACGCTATCGAAGACGACGGACTTATGACCCAACATACTGTCCAGACCCTCATTCGCATGGCTTCAAACATACCCTCTCAGGTCAAGGTATATTTCGACATGCTCACATATCTTTAGCGGTCACTCATAATCGAACAGAAAGATTATGAAGAGGATTTCATAATCAGCAAACCAACCCATTATGAATACATCCAGAGGCTTCAACAATGGCGCGACAAATATGAATCCATCCTTGATTCTCGACCCCGCCTTCAACCATTAGCTGTTTTAAGCCATTATCTGACTGAGTTCCAATACAGTAAGGTCGATGAAATCGAAATCCCTGGTCAGTATACGGAGGTAGGTTTCATCTTTCTCTCAATACTTCTCCCATTTAATTCTCATATGATTCATGGCTGCTCAGGATAAGGATAGCAACCAGAACTTTGTTAGAATCCAGAAGTTCGCACCAAAATTCGAAAACTGCCGGTCGAACGGATCTTGCTGGAAGCGTTTCACTCTTCACGGCAGTGATAATTCAAGGACATCGTTTACTGTACAGCTTCCTTGCCACCGACAGTACCGACGCGAAGATCGAGTGATGCAAATCCTTCGCACATTTAATGGGTCAGTTCTGTTCTGCGGTTTTGGTCATAAATCAACTCACTTGCTTGTAGTGCGCTGAGTCGCAAAAAGGAGAGCAGGAAGCGGAACTTATCCTTCCACCTACCTGCGACCATATCCTGTAGCCCCAACGTGCGATTATTCCAGACCGACTCTTCATACATACCTCTAGGAGACATATATGATCGATATTGCGAATCAACTGGAATATCAAAAGAAGAACCCATTCTCTTTGCCGGGGAAAAGGTCAAGAAGGTTCTGCGCGAATTCCGACAGCCCTCTTCAAAACAGGTAAAGCAGTGCCCCATCTTTCGAATACCCTTCTAATCATGGCTCAGATAACCAAAACGGAATATATCGCGTTGAAAAAGGAAATATACGACGAAGTTACGATAAAGATGGTTCCAGAGGACATTCTTACCCGTGTAAGTATTACTAGAGCTTTGCATCGCCAAAGGACTGACATCGATTCAAGTACATGATACGTACAATGAATGGCCCAAGCGAACTGTGGAGAATGAGGAAACAATTTGCATCACAACTTGCATCATCCAGTTTTATGACCTTTGTTTTATGCCTTTCGAGTAGACAACCTGGTCGCTTTCATCTTTCCCGCGCTACCGGTTTGATTGCCATGACGGAGCTCTTGCCAAGTAAGGATCAAAGTCAAGTCATATTCCACATACTTACTTGTGTGATCAGGTCTTTCCAATCAAGTCCCCATTTTTGCCACAAGTGATGTTGTTCCATTCCGCTTCACTCCAAACATGCAAACATTTTTGGGACCCATCTTTACCGAAGGCATCTTGACTTCAGGGATTATGGCAATAGGGCGCTGTTTAACGGAACCAGAGGTTGGCATAATAAATTCTTCTTCTCAATGTCTATTGCTTATGTGCATCCTGTAGTTTGACCTAGAACAACAGCTATGTCTGTTCGGCCGCGATGAGGTTACTTCATGGATGTCAGCTCGAGGTCGACCGTGGGCCGTGGATCTAGTCTTCCGCCAGAGTGTTGGCGCAAATATCGATGGAGTAGTAAAGCGAGCTGAATCGATGGCTTGCAAGCACGAAAGAGAACAGGTAAAGATAATATAATCTCAACTCAAATTAAACGAGCGATTTAACATTCTACTAATTTTAGGCGCTCCGAGATGGTCACACCCCAACGGCCCCAGTTGTCCAAACAGTGACAAACCTCATATCAAGCGCGACGAATCCCATCCAACTCGCGAAGATGGGGGAATTGTACCAGCCCTGGTTCTGAATGTGGTTTATTTGTACCAACGATTCTTAAATAGTACTCTACTTTGTGTATTCTCTCGCTGATTGTATCATTGTATCATAACATTATTGACATTTTTGAATGCTGAACACCGAGTCTATCAATAGTATTGTAACCGCCTTTGCCCTTTTCCTGAACTCCCGGAACACCTCTCCAACGGGAATCGCCAGGACCAAGTTTAGATTCGGTGAACTCCCCTAACGAGACCTTCTGTCTGCCGGAATGTAAGAATGTGACCCTCGCTTTCTACCATCATCTGTGTATGATGGATTTCAGTGAATTTCCAAAGAGAATCTTTCAAGACATACATCTTCAGCCATAGCATGAACATCTGACCCAGGTCGATTGTACATCATTGCATTTGCAAACATAAGAAATATATCTCGCTGGAATTCGAGAGAATTGGCGATGGCGCCATCCTTCACTTTCATCTTGATCGTTTTCAGGTCTATAGGTCGTTTGACAATCTCATGATAGTCTGGTGCTTCTGAGTTTTTAATAGGATTGTGGAAGATGTTTCCGTTTCGATGCTGGGAGATTTGAGAGTGGAGCATGCCAATTACGTTTTGGAAGCGTTTGAGGGCGACTTGTTCTTCGGTGCGGTCTCCTCGGCGACGAGCACGGGTGGCATTGAAACTGGGGCCTTCGCAGAGAGATCGGTTAGGGATTTAAGTAGGTGCACAAAGATGGGTCATACCATCCTCATCCGCTGGCTCAGAATCGTCTCTAGCCCGTTTTTTCTCACGCGGTGACTCTATGCCTTCTACAAAAGAGGCTTTCCGTTTTCCTGAAAAGCCTAATGAGAAGCAAACCATTGCATTGATGTTGTCTTGATTACCTTCACGGCGACGGAGTGCAGGAGTATCAAGAGGTGCAAGTGTAAGTTCTTGTTCCTCCTTGACAGAGACAGCCTCCGTTTCGACTTCCGGGGTAGGCTCAATTTCAATCTCTTCATTTATTACCACGGGTGGGCTCGCCGTGGGTTCTGGTGAAACCCGTTTTTGCCGACGGGATTTGGTACCACGGCTCAGGGGTATTTGGTTCGAAGCTACAGATGACCGGCGCCTGCGGGTGGAACCTGGAAAGTGTTCCATGAAATCGTGGATACAAGCTAGAATCAGGATGCGGCTTACGACGAGTGCTCTGTAGTGGCTCATCCCCAGAAGTGGCTTCCTCTTCTTCAGCCGCTTCATCAGGTTCTGTCCCAGCTTCAGGTTCTGTGGGAGAAACCACTTGTATATCCATATCTGTTTCTACCTCGGGGACGTCCTTGAGAGTAGGATCCAGTTCAATTGGAATCTCTTCCTGCACCTGCGTCGGCTGTGGTTCGACCTCATTTGCAATTTCGATGATGGTCTCTTCCCTCTCCTCCTCCTCTTTCTCCTCCTCCTCTTTCTCCTCCTCCTCCTCCTCCTCTTCTTCTTTCTCCCCCTCTCTCTCTTCCTCCTCCTTCTCTTCCATCTGCTCTACTCTCTCCTCTTCTACCACCTGCCCATGTTCTTGCTCCCGCTCTTGCTCCTGT